>CANUEY010033407.1:0-69552 GCA_948099555.1 Croton setiger
TCTAATATATATATATATATATATATATATATATATATATATATATATATATATATATATATATATATATATATTTCTTCCATTTCTACCAGTTCTTAGTACATTGTTAAACACACCTGAAAACACACATACATGAGAAGAAAAGTGCTGATTAATCCTACTACCATATCCATATACCACAACCCAAACATAACAACCCTAGAAAAATTAAGGAAAATCACTAAACTAAACCAAACATAATAATGATAAAAAAAAATATACTATTAAAAATGAAGTGAGATAAAAAGGGGTCTTAAGGATATGCACCGTTAGTCGTCGGAAGATCAGGCCATGAAAATGTTGGATTCCAATAACCCAATTCACCACCAGCAACCGGAGAAGACTCCAAAATGGTCGACGACGACGATGAAGAAGAACCCACATTGCCAAGAACTACTTGAGTGGTATTATTATTATCATTATAATAATTGGTCGTTGATCTTAGTCTTTGATAAAGTTCTTGAATTCCTGAGTTTTGAGCTTCATGACCAACTATAAAACCTGTCTGATTATTATTATGTTGTTGCTGTTGAGCTTGGTTTTGACTGTTTTTCCAAAAAGGGGCGCAAAGGCCTAAAGAAGGGACTTGAATAAGAGGGTCAAAGCCAAGTGAACGAGCGTTTAGTGTAGTTGCTGGCTCAGTAAGCAAATGGCTGCTACTTAACATACTCTCTTCCTTCACGGGAAGTGAATTCGAATTCGAAAGCGGATTAGGATTAGGGTTAGGGTTAGGGTTATGTGTAGCTCTTAACAAGGTTAAAAGATGAGAATTTTGAGGTGAAGCCCACATAATTGGACTTGAAGGAAGTTCATGATGATGATGATGATCAAAACCATTTCCGAAACTTGATCTCCCAATATCAGAAACCATACTTTTCATCTTACTAGCACCACTTGATTTTCCAACTACTGTAGATATAGTAGTGTTCTTGTTCTTTCGACACCCGCCTCCGATCGGAACATTTCTTAGAGCACCGCCTTTAGTCCAATACCGACGACAAGTCTTACAGAAGTGGCGCGGCTGAGTGAGATTATAGTTGTTATAGTAGCAAAATTTAGTGTTGGATGAATCACATCGAGGGCATCTCAAGTTTTCGGAGCTAGAATTATTGGCGGTAGCAGCAGTAGCGGAAGTAGTAGAATTTGAAGACGACGGAGATAACGAAGGAGAGGGAGAAGATGTTCCTTCTAAAATGGTACCACTGATTGAAATTTTCCTCTCTCCTCCAATAAGAGCAGCACCACCTAAGAGTTCTTGAATCATCTTTTCTTCTTTGTAGATCTACAACAATCCAAAACAAGAAAAAAAAAGAAAAGCAAAGCAAGATGAGTCTTTTTGAGTTAGTGGAAAAGCTACAGAAGAAAAAAAAAAAGGAAAAGAGAAAGTAGGTTTTGTTGTGTATTACAGTATATGTATATAAAGATCAAAGGAAAGGAATAGAGAAGAGAAGATATGAAGGTTTAATATAAGGATATACAGTTTTATTATTATTATTATTATTATTATTATTATTATTATTATTATTATTATTATTATTATTATTATTATTATTATTATTATTATTATTATTATTATTATTATTATAATGAAGAAAATAAGAAAGTGGTCTTGAATTTGGATTTTTGCTTTAGGTTGGATTTTAGAGGCAAGCAAATGGTCTTTTTCTCTAAATTTCCCAGTATTGCCCTTCTGATCCCTCTTATGAAAAATCAATTTCGACAAGACCCCATTATTACCATAATGATTCCAACAGTCTCAACAAATATTACTAGTTTATTCATTTATATAATTCATAAATTCAAAATAAAAAAACAGAACGAAGCGATCAGACAGAAGAGATGCATTTCCGATTTGAACAATAGACTTGAATTCGAATCTCGTTCCTTTTGTGTACAAATGCTCAATTCAAAATTCATGTCTTCCCATCTAAGGATTTTAAATCAATTATATTCTAAGATTCAATTTTTTTCTTTTTCTTTTTTTGTTTATTATAAAAGAAGAGGATTATTAACATGTATTAAAAGACTAATTTCAATTCTAATGCATCATTAGCTTTAGATTGATAATTGAGATAAAATTAAGAAAGATATGAACAACATTATGGAAGATTAACTAATTGAATTTCTACTTGAGAAAGCTAATTATAAATAAATGGATTTTTCTATAATTTTGATTAGCTAGTATAATGAATGTAAGAAATGGGGTATCCTAGTGATGTAGCATTATGTGTAGTTACAATATGATTAGCACTAATAGTAAATGAATAATAATAATAATAAATAGAAAATCATAGACTAAAAGAGCAAAAAAAAAAAAATTATAATGATTATAGTAATCAAGTTTTCTAAAAGAATAATCTTTGTTGTGTGTTTTGCCTTGCTGAAGATGCTATTTTGAAGAAGCATGATTAGTACTTCAAAAGAAAGGACTAATCACATGGAAATACGTGTAAAGCTAAAGTCCCTACCTCCAACTAAAAAGCTACTGGCCGAGACTTATGGCTTAAATTAAGCCTTTCGCCACAATACACTACTCACTCACTATAGCAAGAGGAATCAGCAAGGATATCATTAGCCATCGTGTGCTATACATTGAGTTTTTTTAAATCCAAACCTTTAATAATAATAATAATAATAATTCATGTGTGGTAAGTTAATTAGTGGATTGGATTCAATTCATAAATTTAGCCAGAGCCTTCCCTAATCTCTATTAATCATATAAACGTACTATAAGAGCTATCTATTTGTCTTCCAATTAGTAGTAATTGGACAACACCTATTTCATTCAAAAAGCTAATTTCTTTTAGGCACAACCTAATGAAATTGTATTCACATATGCTACATTTTTCACTTTTTGTAGTAATTTGGTTCTAATTATAAGTAATTTTCAAGCGTTTGATATTTCTTATTTTTTTAACTTTTTATTTTTCTTTATAAATAATCACTAAAATTAATAAACAAAAGCTAAAACAGTTACATATTAAAACAACTAATTTTTACTATTAAAACAACTAATTTTATTGAATATATAAAACAACTAATTTTACCGAATATAATTTTATTATTAATAAAAAATAATAATAATAAGACCGCAGGGATTTTATTAATCATATATATTTTATGCTCAAATCTTTTATTGGCAAGAACTTCACTTTTCTACCTAACAAAAAATTCCTTAATTAATTAATTAATTTGAGGTCGCAAAACCATAAATTTATTCTTTAAAATGATGCAAATGATACATCCAGGAAATTATTCAAAGATAGAGACGAATATATGGATTGGACTACTAAATTTACCTTCATGGGTTCACATCATAATAAGAAATTTCATAAAATGTGTGGATAATATTGCTAATTAATTAATGTTTTAGTTAATTAACACTATTTTACCAAACAAAGAAGGTGCATAAGACAAATATCAAAATCTATTTGATGTAATCATCCTAATTTGTTTGCTGCTTTAAAAATTACTGTATGAATTGAATTGAGAGTATGAAATCTTGTGGTAGGATTATTTAGAATTTATTTTATTTGTTTTTTTTTATAAAAAAAATAAGAGTGTAAAATGGAAAATAAAGACAGAAGAAGAAATAATAAGAGAAGATAGAGAAATAGAAAGAGATGTGATGTTGGAAGATAGGGAAAGGAGAGGGGTCTACATGTTTGATATTTGTGGAACCATTTGTCAATTGCTATATGGACATGGCAAAAATTAGTGATTATGGAGAAAGAGTTAGTTTAATTAATTAACTAATTAAAATCTTATCACTTGCTTCACAAGATAATTTAAGTGACTAATGTTTGATTGATTACTTTTGTATCCCATAATTATCATTATTATTGAATTTGAATGTAATTATATTCTTAAGTCCACATCACTTCAAGTCTCTCATTGACTCAATGAGTGCTTAAATAAACTAATTAGTTAATTAATACTTGTTTCCCCCACATACTTCTAAATTAATTGCTACCAAAAAACCAACTTACCTACACCCTTTATATCATATCACCAATACAATACAATAAAATAACGAAATTTTTACCCACACAGTTAATTTTGTCAAATACACTCGTAGTTTTATATATATATGCACTCCAATATTCTAATTCAATGTGTTCAAACCCAATCAAATTCTCTTTTTTCAATCTCATGAAAAGCTATAGGGAAGGGAAGTGTCCATTCAAACAATAAAAGTTTATTAAAAATGCTCTATATACTTAAAATGAAGAACATGGTAAAATAGTTTTTATTTCATTAAAAAATCTTATTTGGGGAAGAATTAAATCAAGGGTTGGTTGGTTGGGATGAGTATCTTAGACTCAAAGAGAGAAGCAAAAACATGTGGTGTGCTTAACTAGCTAGTTTGAGGACATGTCTTTGAAGTGATTTCAATGCATATATACTACTAATTGTATCTTTTAACTAAACAAACCAACCATTACCTAGAGTTTGTTTTCAATTAACCTCAAGAATAGTAATTCTGATCTGTCCTGACTTATAATAAAGGAACTTGATATGTTCATTCTATACTAACCATACATTAAATGATAATATTCATATAATATATATCTTATCAAATTAATTAAACTAATAGTATAGCAATTGGTTTCTCTCTAACACAAAAATTATCATAAGTTCCATAAATGTTATTCGAAGAACATAAGAAGAAGTATCCTACCATAATCTTATTTTAAAAGAATTTTGAAAAAATGATTTTATCAAAAAAAATTTATTTTTAAAATTCTACCGATTTCCAAGCACTTAACTACTGTGTCAACTAATTTGTATTCTGGTACTATAGAAATCCATTAAGAGTTGACTCTAATAATACTTACTTAACTACGTATCAACTAATTTGTAGTCTGGTGTTATAGAAATTAATTAAGAGTTGATTTTCATAATAATATTTTTTTTTATTTACACTGTCAAAATTCTAATCTAAATCACATAATTTCTAAATCACATAATTTCATATAATTTCATGATCTATTTTTTTATAGTTGGTAATTATGATGTTTTTTAAGTGGGTATTGAATAATAATCGCAAATATTATGGGTGTACCATTGAAAGAAAGACTGTAGGGTGTGTACTGTGTACTAGTAAGCTGAATGAAGAGAACTAGGTAGGTAAGTAGTGATCTACAGTGTTAAAAAATAGGGGAGAGCACCGCCATATCACATGGAGTAAAAGCAGAAAACAACAGAAAAACAGAACAGAAAGAAATTATCCAGATTTTACCTTTTTTCTGTTAAATTTAGAAAATAAAATTAATGAAAAAAACATATAATAAGAATTTGAAAAAGAAAAGTAAAAAGAAAATGCATGTATGTGTAGTAGTAAGTAGTAGTAGTAGTACCTGACCTGACCGCGCGTGCCGTCCGGAACGCGAGACTTGTACGAAAACCGAAACAGGAGGAGGGTTCTGGGTCTGGTCTGCCCGACTTTTTCTGATATGGGCGGGCAGCAGAAAACGACATGAGCTTATCATAATGTAAGGCGGGCAGCAGGTCACAGGGCAAGGGCAGGTCATGTAGTCGCCGTCAAAGATGGTGGTGGTGGTGGGTGGAGGTGGGGATTCGGTGGTGGTGGATTTGCTTTCCTCCTCGATATTGGGGCTAATTCTCATGCTACGTCACTGTCAAATGCTATCTTTTTTTTTTCTCTTTTACGTGGATTTATTTCCCGCCTTATTTTTCTACAAAACCTAATCTAACGGTTCAATTATTGTGTACTATTTGTAATTGATTACAGCAAAAAGTAATATAAAATTGTAATAATAATAATAATAATAATAATAATAATAATAATAATAATAATAATAATAATAATAATAATAATAATAATAATATATTGCCTGGCTTTTTTTTTTGGCAAATATTGACTGGCTTTGACTGGCTAGTCCATGCTCTTTGATTCTAAGCACCTCCATGAAATGCTAAAACTTGTCAAATTTTTTATTAATTTTATTCAAATATCTAAACTTTTTTTTTTAAAAAAATTGTAATTATTTTTTAGAAAAAACAAAAATAAACTAAACAAAGGATTGTAAAAATGAAAGAAAAAGAAAGACATTAATTAATTAATTAACTTAGGTCCAATCATTACTATTATATATATAAAAATATCACACACATATGTTAATTATGTTATAGGCGTTTGGTATCTTTTAATTATATATCATACTTATATAATTATGTCCAAAGCAATTATATTATTTCAAGTTATATATATATATTTCTCAATTCATTGCAAGTAAACCCCTAAAATTAAAGAATAATGTTAGTTTGTTAACAACCATTTATCATAAAAATAAATAAGTCTTTTAACTTTAACTCTTAAATTAAAATTACTATTAAGGTAAATTTGCTTATACATGCACGCCTAATCACGTAAGGAGAGATATACAGGAAGAATATACAAAGGGATTACGGGTTTCGTTGGTATGAGGAGTAAGACCTACTAGAGGAACAGCGAGGGAGGTAACTAAGTCAGCTTGCCCTACTACTAAATGAGATTTCCTCCTGCGAGCTATCATAGTGCAAGTTCTTGTGGAGTTTGAGGTTCAAATTCCACTAAAACCTCGACAGAAGGACTGATAGAGCTATTAACAGGCTAAGCCCGAACACTATCACTACAAAGATCGGGATTAACAAAATCAGAAAGGGTGGACATCAGCCGAACAATTGGACCAGGTGGGGTTCTTAGATGCATGACATCTTAGATAAGGATTAAGTTTCTTTACACAAACTAATAAGGGTAAGTATGGTAATTAATTACTAATTAATTGCATTTAATAAGCTATCTTTTCTTTTGATTATACAAAATAGAAATTAGGAAATGTGATAGAAGAGTAATTAAACGGTGAGTATTGAAAGAGGAGAATGAAAAGTGTTTACCCTTCCCATGCATATATAGATAGATAGATAGGAAAGGGGAATGATATGACATGACAACCATGCATGACGTTTGATACACTCCCACATTCTACATGGGACCCTCAAAATGTTTCCCCTTTTGCGGCAATTCTGCTTTTCCTAGGGCTTCTCACCTCCTTCTCCTTTTCTCACTTGTTAGTGGGATGCTTTCCTTTCCTTTCCTTTCCTTTCCTTTCTTTTCCTTTCCTTGTTTCTCTATTATTATTTTCAATTATTTTTTCCTGCTTCACCACTCAATAACTATTCCCTTTCTCATAATCCATTCAAAATTATTTCTTTTTCTATTGGTATATTCAATTCAAATAAATTCCGCCCAATCCAAATAATTAATCACAGTTAAATTTCAGGACTTAATAGTAATTTACTTAGTACTAACGTTAAAGCACAATGTTGGCACCAAATATTTTATAGAGAGTTCCATCCATCCAACCATTGACAGACAATTTTAACGTAGAAAATGGAGGCACGTATGCAATCTTTGATGTTAAATTTCCTTTGTAGCTGCCTAATGAATGTAACATTACTTGCAAGCTAGTATCATATCACTACACTACATTCATCATATACATAGTAGGACCTAGGTGAGGGTCTTCTAGTAATGTATACACCTAAGATCGTCACTATTCTATAGGAATTTTGTTTCTAGCCTTATCATGTTAATGATTTCCACACATTTATTAAATACCATAATGTAATTACCATTTTTTAATCAAGCTACAATATACTATAATATCTTACTAGATTATGTTAGAAATAAAAAACACATTATACTACTAGATATGTGGATATAAGAGAATGGGTTAAAATACTTACCTTTTGTAGAAGAATGCACAATGCATGCAACACTTATTATTGTGCAGTTAGTGTTAGTAACACTAGTTGAGGCAAGAGGGTTGGCCTGATAGTTGAAGTACCTCCCCTTACTTGGCTATGTGCCCAGGTTCGATTCTCATACAGTCTCCCCTCATCCCGCACTGTATATCATAGTTGAAAAAAGAACATTGATCATAAGAGTAATTATGAAAATCAAATTACTTCATTTAGTATGCACAATTTAAATTCAGTTGCTTTAATAACAATAAGATTTGAGATTTAAAAGGCAGGAAAGAAAAGATAGGTAGATAGTGTATTTTCTATTGTCTACCTAATCTATAGCTTTATTTGTGGGGGTGGTTTGGGGATTTGAAGTAAATTTAAATATTACTATTAATTAATTAATAGTGCAATTAATTATGCCTATTAGTTCCTCAACCTGTCCAAACTCTCATTTATTTTACTATAAAACAAAACATTAATGACTTAAATGCTAGCTTGGTGTGTCCTGTAGCTAAATAAATTAGATGGCTCACCCAACCCAACTTAGAAAAAAAAATGAATTCTACAATAATAAGTGTAGACCCAAGCATGAATTATCAGTGGGTTCCACTCCATAAAAACCATATAATTTATCCTTCTTTCTTATAGTGTAAAAGACCACAATAGTCCAAATCAATCATTCAAAACCCAACAAGTGTGTCTCGTTTGTTCATATTCAAAATTTCCAATAAGGTAGCTAGCTAGTGTAACATCCAGAAAGCAAGAGGGTTTCAGTTTGTTTGTTTGGGTTTTGTATATATTATGAGGGGGTGATTCTGATCCTCGGATCTCGTTTGGAAAACCTTAGGTGTCATATATAGGACATTTTTGTATTATGCAAAGAAATAAATTCTTTCAATTTGATCGAGGGGGAGGGGAATAAAAAGAACAGTAAGGGTACTATTTGAAAGGAGAAAAATGGATGGTTCTTGTTCTTTATAGTAGTATACTACTGCATTTCCCTAGCAAAATGGAGGGGTCCCCTACCTTAAGATAGATTTCAATAGGTCACCAACAATGGGAATTCCAATGAAGAGTTTGAACCTGACAAAAGCTAAGATGGACAAGATCCTTCCTGCAGTGGCATACAGATTTATGTCTCTGGACAAAGTTAGCATGTGGGTTGTTTCTTATTGGAGCAGGGTACCAACTTACAAAAGGTTTTGAGTGAGGAGGAATATGAAAAACTTGTATTGTAGGCAGAGAATTTCTCAACTGACATGTCCATAACACACTCATGCTAATCCAAAATTTCTGTTACGAAGATTAGATTTGGTTCTCTATAGAAGTTTGCATTTTCTTTTTTCATTTCTGCAGGCTTCTGTAAAAATAAGCCTATTTAGATGCTACATTTTTTTTTTTTAATAAGAGAAAAAGGAGATTCAAAGTTCAGTTTCCATGTGGTTATATACCATTCTAGTGAGACAATGATCTACATTGAAGATCCCAAACATAATGGGAATTGCAATATGGAATGTGATTTATTAATCAAAACCATGGTCTTAAAAGAAGTGATTTGAAAGTGGGTAGACTGTGTTTGACTATAATTAAGAATATAATGAAAAGGAATGTCTTGGAACTCATGCCAGATTTATCCATATTCTATCCTATAGTGGAACCAAAAGACTATTATGAAATAAATATCCATCTAATATAAGGTAATTCTAATTAAATATTGCATGTTTATATAATATTTTTTCAGAAATGTTTTATGTATTTCAAGATATCTCATGATAATACAAATGTGATTCTTGAGATTGTTTCTATTGGGAAACTTACTCAAAATATCCTCTAAACTTGGCTCAAATTTGTAATCACTCCACTCGTCATATTTCCTGCTCAATATGACTGTAAATTGGCAATTTTTTATTTTATTTTATACCAAATATCCACTTTGAACTATTTTAGGAAGTACAGACAAGTTTTGACCAGTGGAAAAAATGGACTATTTGGCATAAATGGGTAAACAAAGGGCATATTGAGTAGAAAAATAGGAACTGTGGCAAATGGAACAATTGCAAATTTTTGAGACAAATTTTGGGGCAGTTTGAGCACTTTTTCTTTCTATTGAAGCGTGAAAATTTAAGTAGAAAAGAACAAAAAGAAATTATGAATAGTATTGAATGTATCCAAAATTAAAATAAAATCTTACCTCGAGGGTAGCCACAATCCGCCCAAAAATGAGGGAGAAAAATCATTGATCATCTAGAGATTCTAGAATACGTATGAAAACAAAAATACCCACATTTAATAGACTTATTTTACTTAGCTTCTACCATTCAAGTTCTCAAATAAAATAAAAACTGAAACAACATATTAGTATTAAGCCCAAATAGATGGCAAGTTAATTCATTCTAGTGGGCATAATTTGTGGAAATTGCCAGAAAACTTTGTTCGATAGTAGAGATAAATTATTAACAAAGTGAGCTCGGAAGTTGGAATGTATACAAATTAAATCCTTTTGTATCTATGCATCAGCCAATGAACACAAAACTGAAATCACTTGAAAGTTGGAAAGCAAAGAATCAAAAAGCAGATCAGGAACTTTACAGAGAAGTATAACGAAAATTTTAATCTTTTTGAAGTAAACAAATACCTAAATTTAAGTCACAGTCGAAATGGAATAAAGGCAATGGTCTTCTTGTTGGTACCTAAAAGTATGTGCAGGTCACTTTCAATGCTATTGTACCTGCCATGATATGAACAAGAGGCAATGGTAAGGATGTAATGCAACGGATATAAATTAACAAAGTAAGTTCAAATTATATGACAAAACAAGCCAACCTAAGTGGTTGTGAAACTTTAAACACAATGACATATGGAACCCACATTTATTTTTTATGGTAAGAGAGACAGAATTCCCCTGATGCCTAAGTTTCCATGTGATTAAAGTGGACCAGCTTGCAACCCATTTTGGCTCTCGTGCTAATCTATATTTTCTAAATGAAATTTCATTTCCTTAAATGGGATGGACCTATCATCTCTTGCCTATTCATATTTCTTACTTCAGAATAGTAGTAGTGGGACTAATAAAACAATAAAGCATTTTTAGGAATCATATGAGCAAACAAGTAATGTTAGTTCCTAGCTACATACCGAGTTTTCTGCCCATGATTAGGCTTCAACTCACACATTTAAGAGTTACAAGAAATCTCAATCCAGAGTTCCATCTGCAGAAACTGTCACTATATCCACCGCGGTAATGCCCACAAAACCAGATGAAGAATTAAAAAGTTGAAGACCATCAATCAAAAGCTTAGGTGAACTAAATAAATATACAGCATAAGCTGAGTTAAGTGGAAACAAACATTCACATCGTATTTGGCAACCAAATCATACTAAGAAAGTCAAAATTCATGCACATCTTGCATCCTACTTGACAATTAAGAAATACCGGTGACAAAATAGGAAGGATTTGATAATTTCCAAACCAGCAATGTTCTTCTAGTTCTAGGCAGGCCCATTATCGTTTGCCTTGCTTCCTGTATTAATTATGTATTTACCGGTATAAAAATATCTGGACTAAAAATTAAGCAAATAATTTTGACACAGTACTTCACAGGAAATGCTTTGTACTTGAAATTCTCTTAAATATAGTAGTAGTACCCCTTCTTGAGACCTCTCAATTTGCTCCACATTGTACCTTTAAAGCCATCAAATGTCCTAGGCTATGATTCCTCAGAAAACAAGAAGAGTTTAGGCTATAATGAAAACAACTATTCTTTCCGTAACCCTCTCTATCTGTCTGTTTGCTGAGCAGTTCTAGGTTCATCACATCTCCAAATCAAACCTACTACAATACTATCATGTCTAGAGTCATCAATCAATAGGTTAAAATAATAGTCAACGAGTCACATTAATCAGTGAGATTCTTTATGCAATCAGTTAATGCCATAGTTGTCAATAGAAGAAGCTAGCACACTGGGGAATGTTTCATATGGCTTCCATGACAGTCCATCAGCAAATGAATACTCATTGAAAAGGTGTTGAGGTACCTCCAGTCCACCGTCAATCTTAATCAAAGCACATATGGCCCCAGCAACATAGGAATTAAATTTGGCTCTTTTTTAATTTACATCATCTAATTTAGTCCAAATTACTTCATAAATAATCTTCAAAATCACTTCCAATCATTACAAGGAAAACAATACTTAATGTTAATATCATGATCTAAACAAGGTTTGAATCAAAAACACAGCTCAAGGTAAAGATTTTCAATATTTATTATCAAAAAGAAAGGTAAATCACTCAAATCAGTGATACATGACCACTGCAAAATAGTCAGATATTGGTATCCAGCCAAGAAATACGGACAGAACCATCCTTCCAATTGAACTTTACCCTTAAATGGAAAGTCATAAGAGAAACTATAAAACCGAAAAAGAGCTAAGCAAAATGGACTGAAAGGTTCCATCCACCTTTATCCTTAAGAAAGATTCTTGATAAAACCAGTCTACAGATAAAAGAAAAAGATTATTCTTACGATCAAGCATGATTGTATTGGAATTTCAAAATCCCTAAATCCATTTATGTAACCTAAATAAATATAATCACATATAACTTTACAAAATTCGAATTCATCATTCTAAGCAGAAACCTAAGTCCATTCGATCAGTAAATAAACAGAATTAGACTGATCAAACAGAATTAAAAAACACAAAATTCTGATTTACCTTCTTTTACTAATATTTCAAGATAATTAATTAGCGACATGAACCTCCGAAGCAATTTGCAAAATCACAAAATCCGCTAAATCAATCGCTTAATGCAACCGAATCGTTTATTCACAATTGAAGTTACAGCTTGAAAAATATGGTCTGGATTAAAAATTGTGAAATGCAAGCGAAATTGACGAGAT
Source organism: Croton setiger (assembly GCA_948099555.1). Classification (NCBI taxonomy): domain Eukaryota; kingdom Viridiplantae; phylum Streptophyta; class Magnoliopsida; order Malpighiales; family Euphorbiaceae; genus Croton; species Croton setiger. Next base: position 12,692 of record CANUEY010033407.1, read on the forward strand.
TAAAGGGAACGACATCGAACCGTAAAAGAAGCTTGCCTTGAATTGAGTCATTGTTCTGAAACGAATAACAAACGAGTCGGTGCCGCTTCGTCGCCATGCTTGTCACTTTCGGTGGAAGAGGCGGGAGAGACGTTTCTATTTTGCTTGCGTTGGACGCGCTTTTTTGAGGCGATTTTTAATTTTGAATTTCCAGTAAACGATGCCGTTTACGCATTACTCGACATGTCTCAGACGTGTCAATACATCCTGTCGCCAACTTCAATCTTTTGCTTGATTAGCCACACGAAACTCCTTCCTCTTCAAAATATCTAAAATATACGCTTCACCGGCGATTTCGTTCAATATTCCGGTCGGAATAGCTTCTCCGGCGTGCCACTATTCTCATCCCTAGGTATTATATTATCTTTTGATGTACAACTTTTATGAAGTATGATATATCCAATTTGACATTATGCTTATGGCTCAAGAATTACACTCTCTTTAGTTTCCTAAAAAAAAGAGTTTCACTTTCTCTACATGGATGTTATATACAGATTAGATTTCTAATTTTCTGTTGGGTATATGTTTGTTTTGTTTACAGTGGTTTATATTTGGTTTTAAGCATCTGTTGAATGTTTGTAGCTTGCACTCCATGTGTTTGTTATAAGGTCTAAGAGACTTAAGTTTTAGATATTTTTTCTAATGCTGAAACTTTGATTCTCTGACTGTTGCAGCAGAGAATTTGATTGCTAAAAGATTTTTTTTTTTTTTTTCTGCTGGGAGCAGCATATGTGATGGAGAAATTCTGAAAAATGACTCTTTCACTGTCTCCATCCTTGCAAACCCATTGCTCTTCCCTCATTGAATCCAGCTTTCTCCCTTATAATCCTCTTAATTTACCTAGAAATCATTTTCCAACAGTCAACAACAAACCCACAAAACTCTCTCTTTATATCTCTTGTTCACATCATCCGAAAATTGTTCGTGATGCTAAGCTTGATGCACTCGTTGTTAGGCAAAACAAGATTAGGTTTGTGCAAAAGCTTAAAACTTTACTACTTTCTAAACCAAAACATTACATTCCTATTCACATTCTTTCAAAATGTAGATCCTACCTTTCCCTTCCTGATCGTCGTTCTATTCGGTCCACGATTCATCGGTATCCTTCAGTTTTTGAATTCTTCTCAATCCCTGTACCACCTTTACCATTTAATGCTACTAAGTCAATGTCTCAGTTATGTGTTCGTTTAACACCAGCTGCAGCAGCACTTGCTGCTGAAGAATTTAAACTCCAATCAGCTATCTCCAACAACTTGGCTACTAAACTTCAGAAACTTCTCATGCTTTCCTCACATCGCCGTCTTCTCTTATCAAAATTGGTTCACCTTGCACCTGATCTTGGTCTCCCCCCTAATTTTCGGTCTCGCCTTTGCAATGACCATCCAGAAAAATTCAAAACTATTGACACTTCCTACGGCCGTGCTCTTGAGCTTGTATCATGGGATTCACAACTGGCTGTTCCTTTACCTCGCCCTGATGTTTCGCTTGGTTTGATAGTAGATAGGCCTTTGAAATTCAAGCACTTGAGACTTCGAAAGGGGCACAATTTGAAAAGACATCATCAAAATTTCTTGATTAAGTTTGAAGAATTTCCAGATACATGTCCATATAACACCTCTTTGGAAGATTTTGCTAAAGAGTCAATTCTAGCAGAAAAGAGAGCCTGTGCAGTTATAAGAGAGGTATTGGGGATGACAGTTGAGAAGAAAACTTTAATAGATCATTTGTCACATTTCAGAAAGGAATTTGGACTTTCCAACAAGTTAAGGGCAATGATTGTAAGGCATCCTGAGCTATTCTACGTCAGTGTGAAGGGCCTCAGGAATTCTGTATTCTTGACCGAAGCCTACGATGACAACGGTATGATTTTGCATAAAGATGAAATTTCTGCTATGAAGGATCGGTTGATGGAGCTGGTTAGGGAGTCAAAGAGGATGAGGCGTGAGAGAAGGAAGTGCGCTGTGATGAGTGATACTATTATTGGAGATTCTGATGATGTCAGTAGCAATGAACTTGATGATGACGATGGAGATTTTGATAATTATGATGATGGTTTTGACAATTTGTTAGAGTTCGAAGATCTAAATTTGGATTATGATTCTGATAAAGATAACGATGAAAGTTACAAGCTTGGAAGTCATGGGGAAAGAAAAGAATTCTGGATTACGGATGCTAATTTCGCAGGTACAGACGAGGAAGGACGATCTAAGGAACCTTGGTAGCAAAAGAGCATTGTTCATATTTTACTGCAGTAAGTAGCTATCTAGTTGAGATCATCTTAGTTTCTTACAACACTTATTATCAGTTTTTTTATATTGTGTAACTGATGTATCTGTTGGTATTACTCATTATAATAGGGAAAGGGGAAAACTTTAATGTTAGAACGATATATGCTATACGGCAGAGATTAAAACAAGAAGGTATTACATCCCAAAAACGAAAGCTAGCAGGTGACGAAACTGATCTAGCTAACTGATGTTGATGAGCAGTCTCATTGGCTGTAACATTAAGCATCAAGTTTTTGTACCACAAGTCTATTGAAGCATTTTCAAATATCTTGGCAAAGTGGAAGAAGGCTCCTTTTTTGTCTGAATGGTGGAAGCCACATGTGGTGGCCGGCTGGAAACTTAACCGGGAAACAAAGGGAAATGGGCATTTTATTGAAACCAAATGCAAAAATTGGGTATACATTTGGAAAAAAAAAAAAAAAATTGGATGCTATATTGAACAATGATATAAGGTTAGGTACTTCCGGTGAAACTTAACAAAGAATATGATGTCATTTGCAAAAAATCCATGAGTGATACCAGCAAGATTTCGAACCATCTTACACTATCTGTAATCTGAAAAGTTTATTGACCGACTTGATATAAATTTCCATCTCCGGTTATAGATCGTGACTATTGCTGAAAACTTGGTACTATCAGAGTCGGGTTTGTCGAGAGGAATGGAACGGCGGTATTTCTAATTTTTAGCCCTAGAGTAGCGATGCCAACTCAATGAAGATATGATTGCCGCAATTGAGGTTCTCCATAGGTTATGGGTTATAGTCTAATTCCATTTCAATCCTCAAATTTTGAGAAAATATCATAAATGGCCCATGGGCTATTCTAATTAATTCCATTTCAGTCCTCAATTTTTGCAAAAATATCACAAATGACCCATTTTTAATAAAAAGTGGACGAAAAGAGATTATAGTCCAACATATATAAAACATCTTAGATTAATAGTTGAATATAGCAAAAAATCAGGGATTTAATCATAATTAAATTAAATTACAGTCAAAAAAATTAAAATTAAATTAAATGGAGGATTAGAAAGGAATTTCGTTTCTACTAGCATTAAATGAAGCTTCAATTTCAATTTTCAGATACTCTATAAATTACGGTGAAGATTAACGATCCGATCAGGACAAGGTCACTACAATACCTCAAAATTCTAATACATCGATCATTGATTTACTCCAAAAACATCGTATAGGTTTCGATTTCCTCTGTATTATATATTTTCTATTCGATTTTTCCAACCTCAGAAAACATCATGAATTGCGAAGTCTGCCAATTGAAAGAACTGGTGAATCAAAAATCGCCATCTGATTCTGTAGTTTAATCTTCAGTTATTATGTTTTCGATATTTTGAATTCCTTACTAAATTTTTGATTTTGGTGGTGAATGGTTTGTAGGAGGTGGAACACTTTGAGATACGAGAAGTTCTGCGCTGTAAGTAAAAAACCCCTTTCAAAAATTGGAATTTGCAAATTTGGAATTTTTTCAATTGGCAAAAAGTCTAGTCTTTTGTGTGTTTTTTCTTTTTTTTTGGTAGTTACTGTTTGTTTTCTGTTGCTTGGTATAATATATCAAATTAAGTATGTCAATGATAAGGAATTGAAAAAGAATGCTTTGACATTTGTGAATTGAAGTTTGGGAGATAGTTTGGTAATAGGGTTTTTATTGGTGTTGGCAGTTTCTTAGTTGTGGTTCATTGTATTTTTCTGGTTTACTTTGTTCCTTATATCTTAATTGTTTTGATGAAATGGCTGCAGGCATATTACATACTATTGTCTTTCATCGTGCGTTAGGTCTAGTCCGTCCGAAGGACGTTGATTTGGAACTCTTTGACATTACTTATGTAAGTGATTCTAGAATTCCTTTGTTGTATTATCATTGAATGGAAACAGTTTGTAGTCAATACTATTGTTTTTATTTAGTATAAGAAGTTGATGGGATGAGAAATGCACTTTCTGATATTGGCAGGTACAATGTGGGGATTTTGAAGTTGAAAAGAAGATAGATGAGAAGATTGAGCATTTCATAAGTTGGGTTGAGAAACATCCGAATAAGAAAAGCCAAGTATGTTTGCTAAATTCTTTTAACTTAACACTTATGCAAAATTTACTTTCGGAGTCCAGGATTTTCTCTTAAGTTCTTCCCTGGGCTGGAATTTGATGGTGACTGAGAGTGGTAATGTTCAGAATTGTATGTTGTACATGATAACATTACACGGTGAAGTTTAGTGCGTGCTGTCATATGCTGTATATGCAAAAAATTCATATAAGATGACTCCAACTAAATTGAGATTAACAAGTTAGTTGAGTTATGCTACATTTGCTGCATGCGAAGGACATTATAAATGAAAAACCTGCATTTTCAACCCTTCACATGATCTCTTATCATTGAAGTAGCAATTTTTGTATCTTTCTTTGATATTTTGAATTGTTTTTTCACTTTTGAGTTATGATGCAGGTATGCTTGTCCTTTTATGAAATGAAAAGCAAACAGCCTTCATGGTTCACAAACAAAATCGAAAGGCTATATTGGGAGCAGTGGTATGTCAATTTAAATGTCAGTCAACCCCGGAAAACACATTCTGGGAAGTCCCATCATTCAAAAGGAACGGTTGACCCGGGAGGTAACTCTATGCATTACATGTTTAACCGTCTTAACATGAAAATCTCTTGCTTTATCATCTTAAAGTTCCATGTTTTTGCTTGTCCTCACAGCCAGTGAATCTGAGGAGAGGAGTGTCCGTAGAGCAGCACTTGAAGCCTCGCTTTGTGACGTTATGTTCCAAATAATAAAATTTGTGAATGAGAAAAAAGATCACATCCCCCCAATATCTGAAGGTGTTATCTATTTTCCTTATGAAATCACTATTCCAAGGTCAGTTATTCTTAATTTTTGAACTTATTAATCTAAGAACAAAAAACCCGATTGAATCAATTAACAATAGTATGTGTCCGTTTAAAACAGGTCTAGCTTACCAAAATCTTAAATGATGATGAAATATATATAATAATTTTATAAAGCATAGTACACATGCTTGAGTAACATTAATAAATTAATGGCAAAAATATGATAAAGTAGAGGTTTGAAGTACCGACAAAGTGACATATATTATTACATTGAACTGTTTGGATCACAAGTCCTTTACATAAATAGTGCCTACAGGAGGTGGCAGTGGCAGTGGGTGGGTGGGTTATTAAGGTGCTATCTTGTGTATTGGAGGAAGGGTTAATTGTGGTTTTGTGGTATGTAATGAAAAGAGAGGCATAACTGAATATGGTTTCACATGGTTGAATGAAAAGAGGCATTAGTTTACTCTGAGATTAGGATGCTGAAATGAAATCAAGTGGAAACGTGGTCCATTGTTGCGGAGGTACTGTTAGAGTGCCTTAGATAAAACCAACCTGGAAGCAGTTTCTGACATGTGTGGAATTTACATGTTCACCTTGTGTCTGTAATTTTTACTTTTAGGGCATTGTTTCTTGATGATAATTGCTTAGATTGTCTATGTTCTGCTCACTGAATTAATTTATTAGTATGTCGTCGAGCTGTTCTCTTGGATGGTATGAGCATGTCTTGCGTAGGTCTGCGCATGCTGCGGTATGCAAACGTGATACGTTAGTGGTAGAGGGACCTAAGAGGGGTAGATATGACCTAAGACTGTTTGGAGGGAAGTGAATGCTAGAGATCTTCAGACTTTAGACATAGATGAATGTTAGTGATAGACTAGAATGGAGATGGATGATCCATGTCTTAGAGCCTACCTAGTTTCAGTTTTATTGTTATGTTTTTTTTTTTCATATTTATTTATTATATTTATTAATTTTTCCTTGGATAACAGTTAAAGGACCCATACAGCCGACACTAATTAGTTTGGAACAAAGGCCTTGTTGTTGTTGTCATAATCATCTAGCTGTTCTCTTGCGAACTTCACTATTGAATTGTGGTTTTCTGTTTTTGTTGTTCTTTTCTGTTCTAGCTTTTCAGATGAAAGTTTTAGTTTGGAAGACAGACTAATGTCTACCATGAACCAGGAATTCATACAAGTAAAAAAGGCAAACATAATTTATCACTCTTCACCTGCTGAACCAAAATAATATATAATATAATCCATTTTTAAGTTGTGTATGCAGTATGACTCGTTAGGGCGATCTTTAAGCCACTTTTATCAGCTTTAATGAGCAAAAAAATGTTGTTTCTGTGCTAATTGCATCTGAACATGGTACGGTAGCTTGACTACCCTTGATGTCCTTGTTCTGTTAATGAGAAATTGCTGTGTCGCTATTTTCTGTTAGGAAATTTCTCTGAAGCTCATGATTAGACTGCTGAGTTAACATTATACTGCCATGACTCAGTTCATCGGATTCTGCATTTGGGATGGACATGATCAAGAGGATGCTACAACAGACGGGGCATCCGACAATGCTCAGCTGATTACAGTAGTTGGCGCTTAAATTAAGATTCCGGAAGTCTCGATACCTGTATATGGCCGCCTTGTGCGGAAGAAAGCTACTGGAGAAATAGAGTGAGTTTTATATAGCGAAAGTGACATATAGGTGCATATCTTTGTAAATCTTATTATTCTAAGTCTTTTTTTAATCCCCTTTTTATGTTCTGGTTTTTTCTTTTATGTTGCTTCTGCTACCATTTTCTTTTTCAGACAAGATAGATTCTGTTTCCATCAATGAAATATTGAAAACGCTTGTCTATATTAATGATGATTTAAAATGATGATATCATATGATCCAAAATTCTTGATTAAGCATGTAAAGAGCGTTGTTGAGTTTGTTTCTGCTTCTGTATGAAGTTGGACTTGTTTAGCTTCTGGTTTGGCCAGAACAAGTTACGTATAAACAACAAACTATTAGTAACAGGTTAAGCAAATATCATCAAATGGAAATTAAGGCATACGAAACAAGAAGAATAGAAGCTAATTTAGCAACCATGTCTCTATATAACCAAATCACAAGCATTTTACATAACATATTGCAGATTGGTTTCCACTGCAGACTTTTACTTGTCTTCCTCATCATCAATCCACCTTGTGATCCTGATTAATTTTGCTCACCATAGCATAAGCCCAACTCCAACCATGCACCAAATTGGTGCCAATCACCAATCTGGTGCAAGAAATCCTCTCCAACCAAGCACCTAATCCAAGCACCAATATGGTGTAAAATTTGTGGCAAGAGGTTGGAGATGGCCTAAATTCAGGTATAAACATAACATCAAGCTTCAGAGTCCTTTTCCAGGCTATTGGCAACATTTGTCAGAGTAACAAGTCTACTGGAATTCTCAAAAGAAAACTATCACCAAAATCTCACGCAGTTGCATCTTATTTTTCCATGAGGCTTTCAAATTTTCAGTACAGTTTAACATCCAAAATCCATTCTATCAAATGGGGGTTCTAATCAGCAGAAGCAACATTATTTGCAACATCTCAATGTTACCTAATGGAAAATGATTGTTTACATCAAAGGCTAAAGCGTACAGCTTAAAGGGGCAATTTCAAATTCCCAAATCAACAGGTCCCTCCTTGCGCATTCTCCCCGAAATGATCAACCAGAGCTGTAAGACTATCTAATTGTATGCTTCACATCGCAAAACTTAAATTTACATCGCAACTATATAATCTTGAATTCCATTAATTGGATAGAGATTTCTCTTTGGTATGCTGCAGGTAATTTGACAGATTTTCTCTTAAGGTTCTTCCCAGTGGATCGACTTGCTTAGAACACTGTTCTCCATAACCAGGATCATGATGACCGGACAAAGCAACGTCAGGATGCAACTGGTCGCCATTGTCAATGATAATATTGTGGAGTAAGCAGCATACCAAAATAATGCTAGGCAGTTTTCTTTTATCTGGTCTCCACATAACCTTGTTGAGGATCCTCCAACTGCCTTTTAACTGCAAGAACGACTTCACTGCAAGTGACCTTGCTGCCTCATGCATTTTATCGAAAAGGGAATTTGATTCTGGATGTTCATAATTTCCCTCCGGAGTTATAAGCCATGGAAGAAGAGGATAGCTAACCCCACCAACAACATATTCTCTGATCTCCACTTCTTCAGATAATTTTCTTAAATTTCCATTCAACCATTCTCCATTCTCACAAAGTTTATAAAATCCAGAACACTTCAACAATCTAGACACCGTCATTCCCCCAGGCCAACCGGTCACTATATTAAGAAATCTCATTTCGTGGTCAACAATACCCTGCAAGAACATGCTGTAATTGCTTTCTTGGTCACACCAGTCATCAGAAGTTTCAACAGCCGGAAGTGTCATAATAATGTGTGTTGCATCAACGGCACCACAACAATTTGGCAAACCAAACAAAGTCTCGAACTTCGACTTAATTTCCTCCATTCTATTGGAATCAGGCCACTTAAGGTGGTGCTTTGCCCGTTCTTCTAACGCTTCAATAAATCTCCAAGTTACTTGGGAGACAGTAGATTGACCAACACTAAAGGCAGCCCCAACGGAGACTTGAGACTCGCCGGAAGCCAACCTTCTTAGAGCAATCGCAACTTGTTTCTCAACACTAAGAAGCCTTCCCTCAATATTGATGAGCCCTGATGGTGGCCTTGAAATAAGATCTTCTCTCACTAGAGAACAAATGTATTCAAAAGTCTTCTTTGAGACCCTAAAGAAATACTTGAATGCTTCTTCTTCATCACATGGTATTGAAGCATCTATAAGGTTCAAAATTCAAAATGTCAAAACATCAAATTTAATATTATTCATACATTAAATTCCTGGGCTTTGAAAAGTTTAAAATTTTCTATTTTTGGAGATAATTAGCAAAGTATTTAGCATGTAAAAATCAAAACCCATTGAAATTCTGAATTCTGCTGATTAGTCACTGAACTAATTTCATGAAACTTGGCAGAAAATATAAAATCCATCATAATATTGGACAATGCAAAAGTAAAATTCATGGGTTGTATGAGCATATTAAGAAAACCCACTAACAGCAAATGCAATAAAAGACTCGAGAAATTTGACAAAAATTAATTACCCACTGGTAAAATTTCATTCAAGTCTAAAGAGAACAAAGAGTGGTTACAGAGAAAGAATGAACCTTGAGACGAAGAATTCTTGCGCCAGAAATTGTCCCACCAATCAGAGTCGGTAGCAGTAGGGTCAACTGGAGCTAGGTTTACGCTTTTATTTTTGTTTTTCTGCTTCTTCTTCAATTTCTTTGAAGCCTTCTTGTTTTTCTTCGATTTCTTGGGGGGAGCCATGTCGGGGAGAAGAAATTCCCAACTAATTTGCTAGAGAAAAGATTTACCCACTGCCAATGTGATCAGTGAAGAAGAGAGAAGCCCAAAATGAAAATGGATTCAGATGATTTTCTCAGGAAATGTCTTTTCACTAGAAAAGTGAAGGAAAATTTAGTGGTTCTGTATTGCTCTAGGTTATATTATATGCAATCCTCTTTCCACGAACAATAAAAAGAAAAAAAAAATACACTTGCCTTCATACACAGTCTACTGCAAAATGAATTCCCCAATTCTAAACTTCAGATATCAACATCTAATTAATTATATTTACATCTTTAAGTCCTTATTTAGCTCAATTACACTGTATCCATGAGTTCTTCTCAACCCTTTCTCATTACTCATACATCTTATTTTAAGTACATCATGCCATTTTCCACTTTCTGCCTATAGAGTCACGTTCTTAGTTTTTCATATGAATTTCCATTGTAGTTTATCTCGATAACAAACTCAACTCAAGTTTTAAAATTTTTCAATAACAAACGCAATTCATCAGAAATTCGAAAAGATTCCTCTAAGAAAACATTTCAATAATACTATATACAACTCAAGTTTCAGTCATGTTTCAGAGACATCCCTTACCTAATGAATAGGTTTAAATCCGACTCAATGCAGCAATCGATTCCCACCGGTGATTGCAAAATCCGTCTTCAGGAGAAGAAACCGATCGATAAAGGAGCGGAGGTCATCGATCGTCAACAGAGAATTTGGAGTTTTTTCGTTCGACGGAGCTACTGTTCTTTCTACGTTTTAGGTTTTTAAAAAAAAAAAAAAAACGAAACAACGCCGTTTCATGATAAATCGGGTTGAAACGAAAACTGAGGGTTTGATTCGGTTTAAGCCATAACCCGAATTTCTCCACTCTCATAACTCTAAACCGAATCGCCTACAATAATGCATTATTTTTTTATAGTTTTATTATTTAGGAAAGACTTGTCTACTCTCACAACTCTGGTTCATGGAGCTTGGTGCTGGTACAAGGTAGTGGCTCAGCTAAAGTTGGCTAGCCACCACCAAACCAAGTCACTGCTTTGGAGCTTGGTGGTTGTGGAACCAATCCTAAGCAACAAGAAGAGGTTACTTCTTTTTGTGCATATATTCAACCATTGATAGATTTCATGGCCTCACTTTCTTCAAATGAGAAGATTATTATTCTGGTTGGTCATAGCTTTGGTGGGTTCTTCATTTCTTTTTCAATGGAGAGATTCCCTGACAGCAGTTTTTCTACATTTTGGTATTATGTCGTTTTCCAAAGACACCCGAGTGTATACAAATTATAATTATATTCATATGAGAAAAGTAACTTATTTGTTGTATTTCCCTTTGTCCTTTTCCTTTTATAAAAAAATCATATTCAAATTATAAAAAATCATAATTTCACACGTGCTTAAATTGAAATAAATAATTTATTTTTTTTAAAGAGGAAATAAATAATTCATTAATTATTAATTCGATCAAAACCTTCAATGATTATAATCATATCCAAAAGAACTTAATTTTAATTATTTTGATCATAAAAATATTAATCTTCACTTTACTATTCACTTTCATTTTCGATAACAAATGGTCACATGATTATACTAAATCAAATCTCTCGATGCGAGAATTTATAATATATACTTATTTTGAACATTAAATCACCATCGAATCACTGGAAAGTTTTAAAAAATATAATTGAAAAATTTGAATAGTGATGGCTTCTTCAGCAACTAATTGAGGCACGATTAGTGACGTTGGATTCGTTTTGATGTCAACTTTCTAACGCGTGTCAATGTTAGAACTTGCAATGGATCGAAATTTCTAAAATACATGTAATTTAATAAAAATATATTTGTTGGGTTGTGAATCACAAGCGCACATTGTTTAACCTAATAATAATAATAATAATAATAATAATAATAATAATAATAATAATAATAAACAATAAAGCTAATCTTCCTCTTATATATAAATAAATAAAACATTACAGAAGAAGAGAAAACCCAGAAAGAAAAAGCTTGTAAAGATGGAAAATAACAAGAAACACTTTGTATTGGTTCATGGATCTTGCCATGGAGCTTGGTGCTGGTACAAGCTTATACCTCTTCTAAAATCATCTGGGTATGAAGTTACAGCTTTAGATCTTGGAGCTTCTGGTATAAACCCTTTAAACTTAGAAGATTTAAAATCTTTTTCTGATTATATTCATCCATTAATGGAGTTCTTAGCTTCTCTTCCTCAAGAAGAAAAAGTTATCTTAGTAGGTCATAGCTATGGAGGTCTTGCTTTATCTTTAGCAATGGAGAATTTTCCCGAGAAAATTTTGGTTGCAGTTTTTATATCTGCTTATTTGCCTGATTCTATTCATCCACCTGCAACTTTAGCAGAAGAAGTAAGGTTTTATTATATTTGATGATTTTAATGTTGTTGTAATAAATCTGAATATTGTTATTTTCTTGATTTTGGACAGTTTTTCAGAAGAACATCTGCAGATTCTCTTTTAGATTGTCAGTTGAGTTTTGAAGAAGGCCAAAACTTACCATTTTCAGTTATTTTTGGGCCTCAGTATTTGGAAACCATGATGTATCACAACTGCCAACCAGAGGCAAGTTCACTTCATTCTATTTATTTATTTATTTATTTTTAAATAAATTTAATTTAATTTTTTATAATCCGTAAAATTAACGATTTTAAATTATAGCATTTAGTTGTTTGTAATAATTTTTTATAAATTACTAAAAATTAAAATTTATAAAAATTAGTTTTTAATAATACGATACTAAAATTACTAAATGAATGTTTTGATCTAAATGAGTTGATAAATGAGGTTCGTTTCTATTTATATGGTTCATGAGTTAAATCACTCATTTAAATAAAAAATGACAGTTTGAAGAGTTAAAAAAATAATAATTATTTATCGAGCTTCGAGTCAAGCTTTTATCGAGCGAACACCGAGCGGCTCAGCTCGTTCGCAGTCTAGTTGTGATCGATTATATGTGGGGATTTCTAAAAAATTATGTGATTTATTAAAAAAAAATTAATTAAATCTACACATTATCAATATTAAAAGTCTTCATATTGATTAAGTTTAGTAATTTAACTTTGTACACTAAATTAACAATAATTGTAAGAAATAAATAAAATAAACGATTCAAATTATTTTTGCATTAATTAAATTATAAATTATAAAAATTAATCTGAAATCTAGTTAAATCTATTTTAAATATAAATTATTTGTACCTTTAAATTTTTTAAATTAAAATAATATTTAATTAATTTTAATATTGCTAGTAGGCAGTAGCACCCATAATTATTTATGTTTATTTGTTCTAAATGAGGACCCTCTAAATAAAGAAAATTAATGACTAAAATGTGCCTTTTTTTTTCTTTTTTTTGCCAAATTGTACTAAAAGAAATAATTATTTATTTTTTTGGCCAAAAATAAATAAAAAAGCAGGATTTGGAATTAGGCAAGATGATGATAAGGCCCTTCAAATTTTTCTTGGAAGACTTAAGCAAAGAGGGTTTGTTAAGTGAAGGTAAATATGGGTCAATAAATAGGGTTTGTGTAGTGTGCAAAGAAGATAAAGTTATGAAAGAAGATTTTATGCTTTGGATGATAGAAAATAGCTCAACTCAAGATGTCAAATTTATTGATGGGGCTGATCATATGGTCTTGCTCTCTAAACCACATGATCTGTCTAATGTACTCCGACAAATTGCAGCCAACTATTAGTTCAGTGACAAGTATATCTGTAATATGATTTATAAATTATGATTTGAATTTCTTTTTTTTTTTCGATTTAAAAAAAATCAAGATTGATTATCTAAAGTTTGATTTTGATGTAATTTTATTGTTTTTTTATAAATTATGATTTGAATTTCTTTTTTTGATTAAAAAAAAATCAAAACTGATTATCTAACGTTTGATTTTGATGTAATTTTATTGTTTTTTTTTAAATTAAAAACTTTATTATTATTATTATTATCATTATTATTATTATTATTATTATTATTATTATTATTATTATTATTATTATTATTATTGTTATTTTGTAATTCAAATAAAAAAAAATTTTCTAAAAATTTTTGGATAAATTCTTTTATATTTAAGGAAGTTTTGTTCTCCCCTAATTATTTTGGAAAAAATAAAATAAAATAAATATTTAAAAATTGAAGGAGTATAATTTAACTACTCTAATTTTACAAATATTATTTGCAACACTTTTTTCTTTAATTTTATTAGGAGATTGAAAAATGTTAAATAATGTGGATAAACAAAATTGAATTTTACACTTATTTTTTAATGGAGAAAAAATTATAATTCTTCCTAAAAAATTAGTGATTCTTAATAATAATAATAATAATAATAATAATAATAATAAAAGAAATTATTATTTTCTAAAAATCAAAATTTTCAATTAATTTTACTAATAATAATAATAATAATAATAATAATAATAATAATAAAAGAAAATATTATTTTCTAAGAATCACTATTTTCAATTAATTTTACTAATAATAATAATAATAATAATAATAATAATAATAATATTTTCTAAGAATCACAATTTTCAATTAATTTTACACGCACACATAGCAAATAGCAAATGGCAACTGGCAACCAATCCATCATCTTTGGAAATTGAGCACATTTTGCACCGCACTTACAACAAATTTAGGCACAATAAATAAAGTCTCATCTTTGTAATGAGCAGCCAAGAAAATAATACTATGGCTGAGGCTAAAAACCAAAGGCATTTTGTACTAGTACATGGATGTTGCCATGGAGCATGGTGCTGGTACAAGTTGAAGCCACTCCTTGAATCCGTCGGCCACCGAGTCACCGCGCTTGACATGGCGGCTTCCGGCATCAATTTGAAGGCAATTCAAGAAGTCAGGTCATTTAGTGAATACACAAATCCATTGTTAGATTTATTGGGTTCACTAAAATCAAATGAAAATGTAATATTAGTTGGTCATAGCTTTGGAGGCATGAGTTTGGCTCTTGCAATGGAAAATTTTCCACATAAGATTTCTGTTGCTGTGTTTGTGACTGCTTTTATGCCGGATTATGTAAATCAGCCATCGTTTGTTTGCGAAAAGGTACATATTTCATTAATCATTTATATTCTGTCGTATTCTTAAAATATTTTGAAAAATCTAACGGAATATATTAAGAGATCTATCTTTTTCTTATTAATTAGTATTTTCATATCTATTTAATGGTTTATTGATTTGGGCGTGGCTCGATTGACTATTTTATCTTCTACGAAAATAGTATAAAAGATATAAAAGTTTTTATTTCAATTTCTGACCATATTATTAACCCACACTATTATCAGTAGAGCTGTAAACGAATCGAATCGAACCAAATAGTAATAGGTTCGGCTTGAGTTCATTTAGGTATTCGTAGTGTTCGAATTCGGATTCGTTTTCGACTCGAACATCAATTAAAAGTTCGAATTCGATTCGACAATTATTTGAAAATATTCACGAACAATTCGTTTATTATTCAATTGCAGTATTCGAATTATAGTTCATTTAATCGATGAATTGTTTTTCAAACACCCTTATATAAAACGACGCCGTTTTGAGAGTGCTCGAAAACTAGTTCACCAATAGTTATATTCGGTTCGAGTTTGGTTCGTGAAATATTAGAATTCGAAAATTCGACTCGTTTAAATTTCGAATACAAAAAAAATCGAATGTCAAATGAATCTCGAACTGTTTGATTTGTAGAGTATATCCTTTAATAATGGTATGTACTTATTTATTTTAATACAGCATTGTAAACGCATCTCAGACAATGGAATGTTGGACACGCAATTTTCAACCTACACCACCACCGCCTCTTCACCGGAACTTGTGGCAATGCTATTTGGACCCAACTACTTATCCTCCAACCTTTATCATCTAAGTCCCATTGAGGTACTTCTTCTTTCTTCACCATAATATTTGGAAAATTTTTCTTAATTTATAATTATGTGATTAATTAATGATTACTAAAAGTCTTAACAAAGGGGTAAAAAGTCTTATCCTAATTGAAAATCTGATATATTGATGAAGGATCTTGAGCTAGCAAAGACTTTGGTAAGGCCAACGTCGTTATTTTTACACGATTTGTCTAAGGCGAAAAAACTCTCCGATCATGGTTATGGATCAGTTACGAAAGTCTATATTGTGTGCGACGAAGATAAAGCGATACCTAAAGATTTTCAAGAATGGATGATTGGAAATATTGGTGTTGAAGAAGTGATCAAGTTTGAAGGGTCAGATCATATGCCTATGTTTTGCAAGCCACACCAACTCTCCTTATGTCTTTCCCAAATTGCTCATAAATATGCCTAATAAAATCTAGAGGGCTTATTTGTGCTATTTGGACTGACGATCCGGTGCCGTATTCAATTGGTTTGCCACGGTTTGTAATTCAATATTATAATATTACAATTTAAAATTATCAATAGGGTATAGTTATAATTGCAATATATATATTATATTTTAAAAAATAATTATATATTATTAATTTTATTTATAAAAAAGGATCATTTAAAATTCATAATATCAAAATATACAAAGTAATTATAGAAAAGGCCAATTAGTTTCCAAGAAGTTTATTGGACGGAACAGTTTACAATGAAGGTACATATAGTTGACAAGAGATTTCTTCATAGTTTACAAGAGGTTTACTAGCAGTTTACACTGAAAGAAGGTTCTAGTCACCGTTAATTTTTAACGGCGGCCAATTGGATTGAAACGTTTTAGACTGAAATTCTTATTTTCTGGCACTATTTTCCTTCCAATAATTTTATAAATAGCCTTCACACACACTGGCTAGTTAGAAGAAAAATGACAATCATCAACAAGGAACAAAAACATTTTGTTCTAGTGCACGGTGCATGCCACGGGGCATGGTGTTGGTACAAGGTGAAGCTACTTCTTGAATCCGCCGACCACCGTGTCACGGTGCTTGACATGGCGGCTTCCGGCACCCACCCTAAGACAATTCAAGAAACTCAGACGTTTAGTGACTACACAAAGCCTTTGTTAGATTTTTTGGCTTCACTACCTTCAAATGAAAAGGTTATACTTGTTGGTCATAGCCTTGGAGGCCTGAATTTGAGCCTTGCAATGGAAACTTTCCCGGAAAAGATTTCTGTTGCTGTTTTCTTGACTGCTTTCTTGCCGGATTCCGTCCACCAGCCATCGTATGTGGTGGAAAAGGTACACCTTTTGTTTTGTTACTTTAAAGACAAATCCTTATTGTCATATAGTTCATTTGATAATAATTGAGTTTATTTCTTTTTTTTTATTAAAAAAAGTCTATATTTATTTATTTCTTATATAATTTTATTTTTAGAAACTATTAATTAATTAGTTAGATATAATTTTATGAATTTAACAAAAATAATATTTCTTTATATGTATAAAAAAAAAGTAAATATATCACTTAAAACGAAATAATTGAATCATTTTAAAAATGAAAAATTCCTCATGAAATCATTAGGCAAATTTTAAATTGGTTTCGGTTTTGGTTTGATTTGGTTTTCGATTCTTTTTGGTTCTCATGGACTAAAAATACATTATTTGTTAGTTATTAACTATCTGCAATAGTTATCAGTTTCAAACCGTTAAACCAAATAAATTTACTAGAACTTTAAATCGGTTTCGGTTTTGGTTTGATTTGGTTTTTGATTCTTCAATTTCTTTCCGCTGTCTACATTAGTTATCAGCTTGAAACCGTTAAATCAAATATGCTCTGAATAAAATTATCTACAATAGTTATTAGCTTGAAACCGTTAAATCAAATATGCTCTGAATAAAATTATTGGTTAATCGATTTCGAAGATAATATAGAAAATATATTAAATTTGTTTGTTTGGTTAATACAGTTTGGAGAAATGACCACAAATGAGGCATGGATAGACACACAATTTTCACCAAACAGTGCCTTACCAGAGCATATAACAATGTTTTTTGGCCACAAATTCTTATCCTCCAAGCTCTATCAGCTCTGCACAAATGAGGTACATTTTTTTCTTCCTTTACTGTATACTAGCTTTTGATGAAATATTTATAATAAGTACAAATAAATAAATGATTTAAATATAATTTATTAATTTAGCTAATAAAAAGATAATTATTATATAATTTTTCTAAAATACGAAGAAAAAAACAAAGTATTATATAAAATAGTATTTTTTTTCCTTTATTATAATTTGAGGAGTTTTAAAATAAAAAAATTATGCTATTTTTAAGTGAATAAATTAAATAATCCATGAAAAATAGAAATTAATAATTAATTATAGATGGTATCATTAATTTGGTGAAATGTCAATTCTAGACATTTCATTTCTCATTTTTGTAGTTATTAATGCTTTTTTTTTGTCCAAAAGTACTTTTATGTGAATTGAATAATAAGCAGTATTTTGCATTTTGTGGCTAATGGCAATTCCACTAATGTCCAAATTATTCAAGTCCACTTAAAATTAGTCCAATACTTTTTGTAATTCCTTTTTTAAAAATTTTTATAAATATTTGATGTGATGGATACGGGTTTTCTTATTTTTATTAAATTCGAATCTTGGAATGTTATATATGACTATTAACTACTTATGTTGAATGATAAATTTATCGTGTATTTTATGACACGGGTTTCCTTCTTTTTATTAAATTCCAATCTTGAAATGTTATATATGACTATTAACGACGTACGTTGACTGAAAATTTATCGTCAATTGAGTAACAGCGTATAATTATAATTAAAATTTTGTTTATATTGTTGAAGGATATTGAATTGGCAAAGATTTTGTTGAGGCCATCATCATTATTTGGGCATGATTTGTCAAAGGCAAGAAAATTTTCAAGAGAAAGGTTTGGAAGTGTTAACAAAGTGTATATTATATGTGAAGAAGATAAGGCAATACCTAAAGAATTTCAAGAATGGATGATTCAAAATAGTCCTATTCAAAATGTCATCAACATTGAAGGAGCAGACCATATGCCCATGTTTAGCAAACCACACCAACTCTCTCAAAATCTTATTCAAATTGCTCAAAACTATGCTTAAATTATAATTATTACAATAACTATGCTTAAATTATATTATATGTAATAAAAAGTATTACTATCATCATAAGATTTGCTCATTAATAAATGAAAGAATATTTCCTATTATTTATATTCCATGTAACTTAGGTTTAATTATGAAAGGTTAAGTCCAATATAAAATATGATTTTAATATATAAAAGTCGATACCATGATGGATGGTTTCGTTTAGAGATATTAATATCTGGGGCTAATTATATTCCCTATTCACTTATCAAATAATATATAGAAATACACTTTGAAACAAACTCTATAAATTGAGAAGAAATCAAGGAAAATGTACAGGGAATAAAAGAATTGATCATCGGATTTCGCTGCATTCAAGAGTTATTGATTATGGATCCAAGTTAGTATTAGGGTTAAATTGTAGTCTAGATCCCAACGGAATTAATTTCATAATGGAAATCTATTAAAGATACTTAACAATAAAAATTTAATTATTCTAACTTCTTGCTGGCCATCAATTACTTCACATTGATGGGACTTGTTCATTAGCAGCCAAAGAATATCAAATTCAGGTCAACAAGAATAAAGGTTTCTAATGGGGAAGGATTAATAAATTAACCATTATGTAAAACAAACAAAATAAGTAATTAGCAGCCAAAGAATATCAAATTCAGGTCAAGAATGAAGGTTTCTACTGGGGAAGGTTTAATATATAAACAATTAGAGTGCATTAAAAAAATAAAGTATGAAATTTAAATGATGGAGGAGAAAGAGAAAGAAATTTGTTATGAACGGTTCGGACTATTATGCAAGAACTTGCGATTATCTACAAAGTATGAAATTTAAACGATGAAAGAGAAAGAGAAAAAAATTTGAAATGTGGACGGTTCGGCTATTACGCAAGTTGAACTTGCGATTGTCTAATCACACGAGACAATTTCGCAAGTCTATGATGCAAAACTGTCCACGTGGCTTATTCTCATTCGTCCTATTCGCTATTTACGTGTTTAAATTAATTTAATCCATCCCTAATTCTTATCGGACTCAACTTTCGCAAGATTAAATTGCAAAATTGAGCTGGTTTCACAATTTGTTCTTGCGCAACTTCTTGTTTCACAAGGTGATATTGCGTAAGGTCTTCTCATATCCACAGTTTGAATTCACGTATTTTTTTAGTAAATGTGTTATGTAAAATAAATATATATATAAACACTTAAATGATATTATTAAGGAATCAAATTGCTCAATTTATTTATTTATTTATTATTTTTTTTTTCTGTGTTAAATTTATTTATTTATTATTAGAGTAGGTTGGATACTAAGCATTACCTGACCATTAACGATCCTCCTCAGCTTGACCAAGGTAGTTTTCAGTAAACCGATACGGTTGAACCGGGTCTAATCGGTTGAATCAAGTTTTTTATATTTTAAATTTTCAATGTTTGTATATGAATAAGTATGAGAAAATTATTTTTACAATATGCAATAATACTTTTTTCTTGTCAAATATTATTTGGCTAAAACGTAAATTCATCCTTAAATTTTACGGTTTTTTTTTCTCTAATAAAAATCTGAATTTTGTGAGTGATCATTTTGAACTGAAATAAACGACCTATTAGACACTTGAACTTGTAAAAAAAATTATCGTTACACACTTGAACTTGTAAAATTTGAGTAAACTCATGTCTCAACTCGCCACGTGTCTCTTTTCTCTTAGGTGAGGTGCTAATAAGTCATTTAATAGGTCATTCGTGCGAATCATGTGTCTAATAGATCACTTCCAAAATTCAGCATTCTATTAAAAAAATCTTAAAAAGTTTGCTGATATTTGTATTTGGCCAATATAATGTATTATATGTTTACTCTAAAGTAAACACGTTTAGCACTTTAATTTTAGTAAAATAAGATTAGAAGAAAAAGAAGTAATATTAGACAATATTATAATCTTATTAAAATAAAATTAATGAGACTAATGTGATTAATTTCTCATTAATTAACTAATTGCAGAATTCTTGATTTGTTAATATGCATTGACTCTATATATTAAGGATGTATGTATATGAATTGGGGCAAAGCAAAATCAATGGCAGAGATCATCCATAATATCAAGAAACATTTTGTACTAGTCCATGGTGCAGCAGGAGGAGCTTGGGTTTGGTATAAGGTTAAGCCTTGTCTTGAGGCGGCTGGCTACCGAGTCACGGTGCTAGACATGGCGGCTTCCGGCCAGCACCCCAAGTCATACAAAGAGGTTCATACATTTAAAGAGTATAATGAACCTCTAATGGAGTTTATGGGGTCATTAAAAGAAAATGAAAAGGTTATATTAGTAGGTCATAGCTTAGGAGGCATGAATTTAGCTTTTGCTATGGAAACTTACCCACAAAATATTTCTGTTGCTATTTTTCTAGCAGCTGTTTTGCCAGATACCTTACATCAACCATCATATGTGTTGGAGAAGGTATGATTTTCTACATAATTAGTTATTTATATTATTAATTCATTAAGAGGACTGTAAACGAATCGAATCGAACCGAACAGTAATAGGTTCGTTTCGAATTCGTTTAGTTATTCGTGTTGTTTGAACTCGGATTCGTATTTGACTCGAACATCAATTAAAAATTCGAATTTGATTCGGCAATTATTCAAGAATATTCGCAAACACTTTGATCATTATTTGATTACAGTATTCGATTCAAATATTCAAATTATAGTTCGTATAACCGATGAACTGTTTGTCAAACACCCTCAAAACGGCATCGTTTTATAAAACGACATCATTTTTTAGGGTGTTCGAAAAACAGTTCGCTATAGTTTATATTTAGTTCGAGTTCGGTTTGTGAAATATTCGAATTCAAAAATTCGGTTCGTTTAAATTTCGAATACGAATTGAATCGAATTTTTTTCGTATCGAACGCTGAATGAATGTTTGGTTTATTTACAGCCCTAATCATATCATAAATCATAATCATATCATAAATCGGATAAGATTCTCTCTCTAAATTATATATATTTTGAATAATATATATATATATATTTTTATAATTTTTTTATTTATGAAAAGTATCAAGAGGCAACCCCAGTTGATGCAGCACTTGACAGTCAAATTTCCTTGGTAGAAACCATCAATGGACCTATTGCTTGGGTGCACTTTGGTCCGAAAGACTTAGCTTCCAAGTTCTATAATCAAAGTTCTATTGAGGTATATATGAAAATTAACACTAAATCTACATTTATCATTATAACTAATTACTGGTTTATTTGAAGGATCTGGAACTGGCAAAAATTTTATCCCGACCAACATCATTCTTCGTACCAGATTTATCGGAGGTTAAAAAGTTTTCCGACCAAAAGTATGGATCGACAAAACGAGTTTATATTTTATGCAAGGATGACATTGTTGTTACAGAGGAATTCCAACGTTGGGTCATTAAGTTCAGTGGAATTCAAGATCAAGATGTGATTGAGATGAATGGTTCAGATCATATGCCAATGATTTCTACACCATTGCAACTTTGTCAACATATGATAGAGATAGCAGATGAATTTGAGTAATTATGTAATTTTAAAAAAAAAATTATGGAAAATGAATAATATAATCATAACAATATTATTATTGAAGAAATATTTATTTATATGTAGTCAAAATATTATTTCAAAATACATATGAATTGAATAAAATATACTTAGTTAAAGATTTGATGACTTGTATTTTGGACCAATTTTTAAGATTAGAAATTAATGAGATTAATGTGATCAATTTCTTATTAATTAATTACTTTCTAATGTGGAAGTCATACAAAGAAGTTCACACATTTAAAGAGTATAATGAGCCTCTAATGGAATTTATGGGATTGTTAAAAGAAAAATAAAAAGATTATATTAGTTGGTCTTGGGAGTAGGGCTGTAAATGAACCAAATACTTAGAACTTCATTTGACGTTCGATTCGGAAAATATTCGATTCGATTCGTATTCGAAATTTAAACGAGCCAAATTCGAGTCGAATTTTCGAGTTCGTAAAATTCACGAATCAAACTCGAACCGGATATAACTATTCGCGAACTATATATATATATATATAACAATGTTGTTCTGAAAGTGTTTGAAAAACAGTTCATTGGTTAAACGAACTATAATTCGAATATTTGAATCGAATACTATAATCGGGTAATAACGAACTGTTTGCGAATATTCTCGAATAGTTGCCGAATCGAATTCGAACTTTTAATTGATATTCGAGTCGAATACGAATCCTAATTCAAACACCACGAATATCTAAACGAACTCGAACCGAATCTATTATTGTTCGGTTCGTTTACAGCCCTACTTGGGAGGAGGTATGAATTTAGCTTTTACTTTGGAAAATTACCCACAAAATTATTTCTGTTACTATTTTTGTAACTGCAGTTTTGCCACATACCATACACCAACTGTCATATGTTTTAAAAAAGGTATGTTATAATTTTTATGTATAGATTGGCTTTTAAATAAGCCGAGCTGGTTACGAGCTATTTAATCTCAACTCGTTTAAGCTTATTAAAAAACTAAATAAACTAACTCGATAACTAAACGAACCGAGTTCAATCCAATATTATACGCCTATTCAAGACTAACGAGCTGCCACCTTCGCATCTCCGATAACAATTAATAGGTTGATTTAATTTTATTTTTGTTGATGAGAAGTACATTGAGACAACTCCAGTGAATCTAGCAGCTGATAGTTTTGTAACATGAGAAAAAAACTACAATGGGCCACCTGCACTTAGGTCTAAAAGACTTAGTTTTCAGGTTCCATAATGAAAGCCCCATTGAGGTATAAAAAATGGATATATATAAAAATCCATCAAATTTTTATTTTAATTTGAAAACGCGTGCCAAATTATATAAAAAAAAATGGATTTACTGAATTTTAATAGTATTTTTATCTGTTATTAAAAAAAAAAACATATTCTATATAATTTTGACACAAAATCTGCACAATAATCATACAACAACTGTAATTGAACAATACTAATATAATATTGATAAAAAAACAGTAAAATAACAGTTCAACATTTTTTTAAATAATTGTACAATAAATATAGAACATTAATTAAATATTTATTTTTATATTATTTTTATAAATAATCTATTTTCTATATATATATATATATATTGTTTGATAATCTTTATCTTTATTTTCATATATTGTCAAACTATATTTTATCTTTTTAAAATAATAATATTTTTTCAAAAAAAAAATAATAGTAGTAATAATTTTTAATATTTCAAGGATTAATAAACAAACGGGTTTGGATCGGGTATTGCTAAAACCCGAGCTTGTGCTCTCTGCCCGCCTATCCCTTCCCGGCTCTGTAGAATGCGAAGCAATTTTGAAGCTGCTTGGTTGGGAAATTTCAGATGAAGTAAAAATCGTGCCTTTGGGATTACCTTGCCTTCTCTTGTCGACGTCTCAGAGCTGTTGAGTTTGCGTTGTGGCAAATACCCAAAACTGTCAGCTTAACCATTCTGGTAAGTATCTCAAAACTCTTAAACCCAAAACTATTATCTTCAATTCAATGTTTTATCCCAGTAGATTGTGCCGTAGAAAGCTTTACTCACTTACCAGAAGCCCCAGTTCTAGGCCTCAATTTCAGGGTTTCAAAGCTCAAAATTGTAATTCCTATATCAATGAAGAAGTTAACTCTTGCGTTAAATTCAAATTCCCGATTTCTTTATTGGGTCTGAATTTGATTCCCCAGATTTCTGACCCGTTAAATAGCACTAACTTTGTTAAAAACCCTTGCTTTGTGAGAAACTTCTGTACTGGGAATAGTCCTGGAAGTGGGTCTGCTCAGTGGACTGAGGATATACAGTACTTAGATGAGTCTGGTACTGTTCTTTATAGTGGTAAAGGAATAAGGTCAGTTGAACCAGGAGTTGATGATCATGTGTTGGTTGGGGGGTTGAAGAAGCCATTTATGAATGTCAATGCTGTTGCAAAAATTGTTGAAGTTGTTAAGAGGTGGAAATGGGGGCCAGAATTGGAGACCCAATTGGATAAATTGCAGTTTTTGCCAAACATGACCCACATTGTTCAAACTCTGAAAATTGTCAATGACATTGATGCATCGATGAGTTTGTACAAATGGGCCAAGAGGCAATCTTGGTATGTGCCGAACGATGAATGTTATATGTTGATATTTGAAGGGTTGAATCAAAGTAGAGATTTTGATGCAATTCAGTCCTTGTTTGATGAGATGGTTCGAGATTCAAGTAGGGATGGAACATCCTCATTTGATGCATATAATAGGGTCATTCAATATCTGGCTAAAGGTGAGAAATTGGAGCTTGCATTTTGTTGTTTCAAGAAGGTTCAGGATTCAGGCTGTAAAATTGACACACAGACATATAATGCACTTATAACCTTGTTTCTGAATAAGGGCTTGCCTTACAAATCTTTTGAGATATATGAAAGCATGGGAGCAGCAAAGTGTTCGTTGGATAGCTCAACGTATGAGTTGATGATACCAAGCTTTGCAAAATCAGGACGTCTTGATCTAGCTTTTAAACTTTTCCAAGAGATGAAAGAAAGGAGTATCCGGCCAAGCTTTGGCATTTTTTCCTCACTGGTTGATGCAATGGGAAAGGCTGGGAGATTAGACACATCTATGAAGGTTTACATGGAAATTAGGGGTTTTGGCCATCGACCATCTGCAAGTATGTATGTGTCTTTGATTGAATCACATACCAAAGCTGGGAAGTTAGATGCTGCCCTTAGGTTTTGGGATGAGATGAAGAAAGCTGGCTTTAGGCCGAATTATGGGTTGTATACATTGTTTGTTGAATCACATGCGAAGTCAGGGAAGCTTGATATTGCAATGTCTATCTTTAAAGATATGGAAAAAGCTGGATTTCTCCCGACCCCATCTACCTACTCATGTCTGCTTGAAATGCATGCTGCCTCGGGACAAATAGATTCTGCCATGAAGCTATATAACTCAATGACCAATGCAGGTCTGAGACCAGGTTTAAGTACATACTCTTCCCTTCTGACTCTTTTGGCTAGTAAAAAGCTTGTGGATGTGGCTGCCAAAATTTTGCTTGAAATGAAGGCCATGGGATTTTCTGTCGATGTGAGTGCAAGTGATGTATTAATGGTGTACATTAAGGATGGTTCTGTTGACCATGCATTGAGGTGGCTGCGTTTCATGGATTCCTCAGGGATAAGAACAAATAATTTTATAATCAGGCAGTTGTTTGAGTCTTGCATGAAGAATGGCTTATATGAATCAGCTAAGCCTCTTCTTGAGACCTACATAAACTCTGCTGCTAAAGTGGATCTTGTACTTTACACATCAATTCTTGCCCATCTTGTCCGATGCCAAGAAGAGCAGAACGAGAGGCATTTGATGTTGATCCTTGGTGCCACTAGACATAAGGCTCATGCATTTATGTGTGGGCTATTCATCGGTCCAGAACAGAGGAAACAACCTGTGCTATCCTTTGTGAGGGAGTTTTTTCAGGGCATTGATTATGAGTTAGAAGAGGGTGCTGCGAGGTACTTTGTTAATGTATTGCTCAATTACCTTGTGCTTATGGGTCAAATAAACCGTGCTCGATGTGTTTGGAAAGTTGCTTATGAGAATAAGCTTTTTCCAAAGGCTATAGTGTTTGATCAGCACATTGCTTGGTCCCTTGACGTCAGAAACTTATCAGTGGGAACTGCTCTTATAGCAGTTGTGCACACTCTTCATAGGTTCAGAAAGCGCATGTTGTACTATGGTGTTATTCCAAGACGCATCAAACTGGTTACTGGACCAACTTTGAAGATTGTGGTTGCTCAGATGTTGAGCTCGGTAGAATCTCCATTTGAGGTTAGTAAGGTCGTTTTGAGAGCTCCGGGGGACTCAGTAATGGAGTGGTTTAAGAAACCTATTGTGCAGAAGTTTCTTCTGAATGAGATTCCTTCTAGGGCTGACATTCTCATGCACAAACTAAACATTCTATTTCCTAGTTCTGCTCCTGAAGTTAGATCACTGTCTCCCCCAAAACCACTTGTTTCAGGGAAAGTCATGTAATGTAATCATTTATGGTAGCTGAGATCAGGAAACGCACTAATATCTTTCTAGCTTTGAAGAAATCAATCTCCGACAACTCGTCCCTCAACGTTCGCGACATTATCTAGCGAAACTGTATGTTTTCTTCTACCTTTTGTTACAAATCTTTCTATTACATGAAGAAATCTTTATTGTTTTACTGCCTCTTATTGCTTCACTCTTTTTTAAATGTTAAATATAGTATTCTCTTGAATTTACAGTTGCTTTATTTTTCCATCGTACAATACTTTTCATAGGTGCTATTAGATTTGGTAAAAGGGAGAAACCCTTACATTTTGCATAGATGCCATTTACATGAATTTCATAATCGCACAGCCCTGCACTGCACTACCCTCGTAAATCCCACAAGCCATGCAAATTATGCTAAAATTAGGCAGAAAATTGCACACTCCTTGTGCCAAAACCCACAACGTGTGGAATTATGCCAAATTCAGGCAGAAAATCCCATACCCATTGTGCAAATTCCCAGCCCTTTTGATCCCTGGTGGAAGTAGACAAATGCTTGAATTCTTTTCTCTGTTTTTGAGGTAACATTTTTATATATAATACTAACAGAATAATAAAATGATACTATATGGATGACATTCCAGCTGTTTTTTCTTTTCCTTTCTTTAAACAAAGAAGATTTGGAGCTTTTTTATTGTATCAGAAACGTAACAGTCTTATCGAACATGGCCAATCGGAAGAAGGAAAAGCTGTTCTGAGAAAGATTCGACGCTTATATAAACATCAGACAAAGTATACCCTGGAAAGCAACAAAGAAAACAGTTAGTCCTATATCAGATAGAGATGAAGCAGAAGAGAAGCTGCATGCATGTATATGTATGTACTGATATAAAAGGGAGCAGCACTAGCATCATCATTAAACAGCTTGTTTGTCATCCAACACAACCCAAAAATTATTCACTCAATCAACAATTTACGATTCAAATGTATAGATACTTACATATTATAGTAAATTCTATATATGACTATGCAAGAATTGATTGCATTCTGAAATTCAAATGAGAAGTTCATTGAATCCATTTCTCCAATTCCAAGTCTATTTTTTCTTGTGCCTGCTAGAACTGTTAGATGTTTTATTTCCTGCTTAGTGTGTGCTTTCAAATTAAGCCTGTGCATCACTTTCATAAAAAATTCAGACTTCTGGATACAATTCCATGCAATTGCACTACACACCACCTTCATTAATAGGCGGCACAAAATCAAAACGACGCCTTGCTATCATTTAGCATAACATGACATGAGGCAAAAATTAAAAAATGTAACAGAGTTTCTGTGAGGAAAGCAATAGATTCATCATTCCAAGTTGACCACCAGTTTCCATGGTATGCCATTGCAGATCCTGTGTGATGTATTTACTTTGAGTCGACGAAGCAACATTCCGGGAAGTATTTTCAATGCCAAACAAAATTTAAACTTTCACAACAAACATAAACATAATCAATACACAATCCATCCATTTGAATATCCACTAATTATTACCTCGTTACAACTTTGTGGAAACCCCTCTGTATTGCCGGAACCATTCTCGAACAAAGGAATAGATCCTGTCAAATTTCTCGGATAATTACAGTTCAGCTGCACTGCATATATTAAATAATTCTAAACATTCAGTAACAAATAATTACAGCTAAACTGCAAATCTCTCATGATCATCAATCTTCAAAATTGCTTTTATATCACTTCAATTTTAAAATAACTAAACTTTTCATTGCAGTAGAAATGAGTTTTTCTTAACCAAAAAAAAACGAGCAAATCATCATTCCCAAATTTCCACGTGCACATTTCAGCAGAACACAAACTCAACATAACAAATTTTTGCTGACATGCTAATTGCTAACCAATACACACATCTATGTGTAGACAAACTGCACCATCAGAATTTAGTTCTGAAACAGGAGAGTATTAAAAGAGAATGCATTTAACCTCAAGAATGATTCCTGAAACCAAGATCAACACAAATTCATTTAGTAGCAACAAAATCCTGACCAAGCATCTCATGATAACAGAACCAATGATAACAAAATGAAAAAGAAAAACAGAAGCCTACCAGATCTTGTATCACAAATCTAATACTCAATTTTCAAAGGTGCAGATGAAATCTGCAATGATGATTCTGAGGAACCATATTGGAGCCAATCCTTTGCACAAACAAGAGCTTCAAGAGTAACAGACTGCAATGAACTCCGATAGTTATCTATCTTTTTACTTCCAGTATCAAACACACTTTCAGGAGGAACAGTTGATATTGGAATTGACAAAATATCAGCAGCCATCTTGGACAGAGTAGGATACTTTAGTTTGTTCAGTTTCCACCAACCTAAAACATCAAAATCATGCACTCGAGGCAGAAGAGACTCCTCCAGATACTGATCCAATTCTGATTTCAAATGCTGGTTACTTGTTGCAGAGATATATACTTCAAAATCTGAATAGCCATCTCCAATATTAGAAAGGAGATGTAAATCTTGATGGTTCACTTCATAAGGCTGCATTTCTTGGGAAAAACCTTGATGGTGCATCTGTTGAGTTTGTACTTCTTGATGGTGCATCTCTTGAGCCTGTATTTCCTGGTGGTGCAAGTGCAACTCCTCAGTCTGTACTTCTTCCTGCTGAAACTCTTGAGTTTGCACTTCCTGCTGCATCTCTTCAGTTTGTACTTCTCCCTGTTGCATATCCTCACTTTGTATTTCTTCTTGCTGAATCTCTGAAGTCTGTACATCATGATGATACATCTCCTGTGTCTGTACTTGAGGTTGCATCTCCTGATTATGCACTTCTTGATGCTCCATTTCCTGAGTTTGCACTTCTTGGGGTTGCATCTCCTGCGTTTGTACTTCTGGCTGCATCTCCTGAGTTTGTGCTTCTTGAGGCTGCATCTCCTGAGTTTGTACTTCTTGAGGCTGCATCTCCTGAGTTTGTAATTCCTGAGGTTGCATCTCCTGGGTCTGTATGTCTTCCTGCTGAAACTCTTGAATCTCCAGTTCCTGCTTCATCTCTTCAGTTTGTACTTCTCCCTGTTGAATCTCTTGACTTTGTACTTCTTCCTGCTGTATCTCCTGATTATGCACTTCTTGATGTTGCATCTCCTGATCATGCACTTCTTGATGTTGCATCTCCTGATTATGCACTTCTTGAGATTGCATCTCCTGAGTTTGCACTTCTTGAGGTTGCATCTCCTGAGTTTGTACTTCCTGAGGTTGCATCTCATGATCATGCACTTCTTGAGAGTGCATCTCTTGAGTGTCTACTTCTTGTTCTTGAGGGTGCATCTCCTGAGTCTCTAATTCTTGAGTGTGCATCTCCTGATTCTGCACTTCATGCAGGTGCATCTCCTGAGACTGTTCTTCAAGAGGATGTGTCTCACGAGTCTTCACTTCATCAAATTGCATCGACTCTGCTTCTTGATGATGCAACTCCTGAGTTTTCGCTTCTTGAGTGTGCATCTCTTGTGCTATTGTTTCAGGAGGGTTCATCTCTTGGGTCTGTGGCTCTGCAGATTGTCTCTCACAAGTTTGCATTTCCTCGGTCTGTGCTTCAGATGGTTGCACATTAGGAGTCTCCAAATCTGAAGTTTTAATCTCCTGGATTTGTGCTTCTGAAGTGTGCATCTCCTCGCTATGTGCTCCTGAACTGTGCATCTCGTGGCCATGAGCTCCTGAATTATGCATCTCCTGGCTCTGTGCTCCTGAACTGTGCATCTCGTGGCCATGTGCTTCAGAACTGTGCATATCTTGAGCCACCACTTCAGAATGGTGCATCTCTTGAACCCCTACTTCTGTGTGCATGTCTTGGGCTGTTAGCTCCTGAGCATGGATGCCGTCACCAGGTACTGCTTGAGAGTGCACATCTTGAGCGGGTATTTCTTGCACATGTGTCTCCTGACCTAATCCTTGAACATGTGCCTCCGGAGCAGGCATGTCTTGAGTATTCGTCTCCCGTGGAGATACTTCTTGGGCATCTGTATCTTGCAACGGTAATTGATAATCAATGTGCATCTCCTGCTGTGATGTTCCCTGCATCGGGAAGTGTTCACTGTGTATTTCTTGTTGTGCTACTTGATGGTGCAACACTTGAGAAGGTTCATCTGGAGATACTTTTTCAGGCTTCACATCTTGAATTGTTGCTCCTTGAGTGTGGACTTCTGGAGTTGGTTCATTGACAGACTGCACCAACTGATGGTGGTGGAAGTCTGCTTCCTGGTGATGGGGGACTACATCCTGAAGCATCTCTGATTGAGGGATGACCATGTCTTCTGCTCCCATAAAAGTTGTAACAGAGAGATTTGGTGCCAGATATTCTAGAAAGAGCTCATGAATTCCATCATCAACAATCTTGATCCACATACCAGCATCCTCCCCAAAGTTCTTTTGGAAGCTGAACTCAACAAACTTCATTTTAAACCTAGGATCCATGACCACAGCAATTACCAAAATAAGAAAGGAGTCCTTCCAATATTGATCAAACTTCTCTTTTAAAGGTCTAATCAGGTTGCTAACAAAGGGGTCCTGGCTCATGGCAAGACGTGTCAACTCTAACTGCAATTTGGATACTTCATGGTAAAATGCATGGGCTGGAGGATATGTAGGTGAAGTTAAAATGCTAGCGGCATCATATAAAAGCTTCAAGTGAGTGCAGAGTATTTCTGCCTGCCTCCAATCATTCATTGAGGGTTTTATTTTGTAAACAGGGTCAGATTCATCCAGTAAATCAAATACTTCCTTTAATTCACATGCAGCCACCAGCATTTGGTATGTTGTATTCCATTTGGTTGGATCATCAATGACAAGTTCCTTAGTGCTAGGGACTTGAAGTTGTTGCCTAAGTTCTGCAAACTTCTCATCATGTGTTTCAGAGGTTTTTACATACTTCACACTTTCACGAATTCTCCCAACAACTTCTGCCATATATCTGAGTGCATCTTGTGCAAGACGGCTTAAAACACGAGCATAGCAACTCCCTTTAAGTAACTGACAATTGAACAAATGTTGGCTCTTGACAGGCAGGAGACTTCTCAGATTTCCCATCACACTTTCATTTGAAAAGGATTGATCTAGTGTTAGCGAAAATAACCTGCTCTCCAAATGCCAGTCAGATAGACAAGATACAACAGCTTGATTGAAAGCATAATCTGAATCAGGAAAAGGTAACATGACAACACTAAGGATCCGTCGTTGTAAATTCCAATCTTCATCAATGAAGTGTCCACATAGAAAAGCATAGCCAATATCAAAGTTTGAAGTGCCCAAATCCAATGTAAGGTTGACCCGTCCAGGAATCCCACTGATAAGATTCATAAGGCTTTGCTTTTCTCTCAGATAAATACCTACACACTCCCCTTGAATGGTGTTGAAGCTTGCCATACTGTACTGGGGTTGAAGAGTCCGAACAAAACCAATAAAAGCAGGATGCTCCACTATGTGCAGTGGATATTCATGTTGAATAATCATCTTGGCTATATCTTGGTTACAACGGTCCTGATCAAAAGGAATGACTCCATATGCAGGAGTTGATCGATAGCGTTTTCTCGGCGGATCAGTTTTAGCACCAGGTGTCAATGGGGATGATGATGCTTCATTCCTCTGACGGCTTACTGGGCAGATACCCAATGCAATATGCCGCTTGAGGTGGCTGGTTCCTGCTAGCTTTGGGCCAGTTATATAAGCAAATGATTTTTTGCACTGTTTGCAGCATGCCCTCATACATCCAGCACCAACAGTTTCTATAGTGAAGTGTTCCCAGACAATAGACTTCTTTCTCCGACGTCTATTAGGCTGCTCCTCTGAGATGGGTGCTTCATTGGTGTCAGCAGGAGTTACAGGAGTGAGGGCTGTGCTAGGAGTTGAAGGGGAGTCTATGTCCATAGAAGTCATAATCCTAGAACATAACACAAAATCTAGTTAAAGAAAGAGCAAGAATAACAAATAATACATCAACAACAAACAATGATTAATTCAGTCTTGGCAGAATTATTTTGAGTTTAGAGAAAACAAGGGTAAAAAGTGTACAGCAATTAGAAATGAAACAAGTTCACTAAAATGAAAAATTGTTCGAAGGCAAAATACTTGTTTCAGTGGTAAACTTAGTCAAAGCTTAACACAGCAAAAGAAATAAATGTTAAATGCATCATTAGCACATGGTTTCTACAATAGAATAATAGAAACTGCATAAAATACACACCAAAACACATTTGATCTTTGAGCAATGGAAGATAATACATGCATCATTAGCACATGGCAGAATAGTACTATAGTAGGATTGAATTGAATGACCCTATTATATGCATCAAATGAGGATGTTCCATCCCTACTTGAATCTCGAACCATCTCATCAAAGAAATTTGGCGAATCAAATTCAGACTCAATAAAGAAATCAAGAATTTGTATTTAATGTAAGAGTTAACTTCTTCATTGGTATAGGAATTACAGTTTTGAGCTTGGAAACCCTGAAATTGAGCCCTAGAGCCGGGGCTTCCGGTAAGTGAGTAAAGCTTTCTAGAGCACAATATACTGGATAAAACATTGAATTGAAGATAAAAGTTTTGGGTTTAAGAGTTTTGAGATACTTACCAGAATGGTTAAACTGAGCTGTTTTGAGTATTTGCCGTAATCTCAACAGCTCTGAGTCATCGACAAGAGAACGCAAGGTAATCCCAGAGGCACGATATTCACTTCATCTGAAATTTCCAAAATTAGTAGGAACTGGATACAATAAACACCACAAATATACATGAACTTTGAACAAAGAGTAACTTTGCAGATCAGTAAATCAAATTCAGAACATTTTTTATGCACCCTGTAGACTTTATTATACAGCGTAGAGTACATTATTGCAGTGAGAAAATGAAATAAAACAGTATGGAATTCCACTGTGAATATAATCCTAAACAACTGAGAATGACAAACCACAATGTTTAAAGCAACCGTTCAAAGACTGAACTAAATTATAGACAATTAATCGCAAAGCCCAAAATTCCTAGGTCTAGAATGTTGGTTTGGCTGAAAAAGGATTCTTGATTACAAGGAACCAAAATCGCCTTAAATCAGGTAAATAGCAAAGAAACAAGACACAAAATTTTCACAATTGAAAATCAAATCTTCGAATAAGTCAACAGTTTCTACTATATTACTCCATCGAAAGCTCCCCAATACAGATGACTGAATTTACATGTAAAAATTATGGAAATGTTTCTGACACTGACGGCATAAAGCAACTGTATAACTAGAGATATACACTTGCTTTCTTATAGTTATTGACATCCAAATATTTTCAAATGCCCTCAAACAAACAGAAAAAATTCCCGAGAACTTCATAAAAATGCAGCTAAGAAATGCACGAGAACGATACAAACCCAGAACGAAAAAGGTAACACAATCAAGAACAAAAAAGGGAGCGCAGTCACAAATCGAAAAATTACAAGAAACGCACGAAAACAAAATATGTATGCGAAATCATATAAAAGAAGTGGACAATTAAAGGCGATAAACTGTACCTGGATTAACAGATCTGTAGTGAAGTAAATAAAAAACTATAATCTGCCCGCGAGATTATAAATTTTCGAAAAAAAAAATCGAATTCCTGAAGCAGAGAAACGATGAAACTAATGGGCTAGCTTCAGATCATATGAGAGCTTGAATCTAAAGTCTTGAGCTTTGAAATTAAATTCTTTAGTTGGACCTAAAATGCTATGGCTAGGGCTAAAGAAATTTCGAGGCCTTATTTGGGGAAAAGGGAATTTGCAGGGGAAAGAAAACTATTAAAAAGCAAATACTAAATAGGAAAAAAAAAAGCTTGGAGTCACAGATTAACGTGAGGTCCATGGAGAATAATGTGCATGTACCAACATCAAGGCTAGATGGACCATTAGCCTTCATCATAACGGTCCGTTAGAAAGCCCACCTAACCACCATTCAATCTTGACCGTTGATTCATTTTTATGACATCCACTTTTCACGACACGTGGCTGTGCCACATACTAACGGTTGGCCCATGAAAGCTATTAGAGTCTATTTCTGAGTAGCAAAACGTCGTTGTTTTGGGCTAATGCGTTGTGTTGGTCATGGATGAAACTAAAATATGTCATGTGTTTTTTACATTCTTTTTCAAAGTTCAGGGACTATTTTGTAAAACATCACCTTCTTCCTTAGGTAGTGAAGACTAGTGTGATTTCCCATTGTTCCTCGATTGCAGCTGTCGGAGACAACCTCCGTTGCTGGTTTTAGCATTAGTCAGGTCATCTTTGTCTACTTAGTCTACCAATAGCTGAGATTGGCGGTGGAAAATGGCAGAAACGGGCAATTTGAGGGTGAGACAAAGAGGCACTACTCCTTCGTTGTTGTTTGTATTTCTTTGATTTTTCCTTTGTTTAGCAATAATCGACTGCAAATGGGTAGATTTCTAATTCGCCTTAATGAGCTCCGTCGATTGTTGTTGGTGTTTCGATCGATTATGAACGGTAGCAATGGCGGCGGCAACAATAAAAAGTCGTACAATAAAGAAAAAGAACAAATCATGGCTGAATTTCTTCAATTTCTCATTTGTTTGGTGATAATCGACAGCAAATGGGTAGCCATTTGATTCCCCTTAACGAGCTCCTTCAACTAGTTGTGGTGTTTCAATTGGTTGTGCATTATAGCAGCGACGACGGTGATGAGAAGAAGTTATACGATTTCATGCAAGAGAGGGGAGAGGAGAGGTTTCTTGCAAATATCTTTTTAATCCCCCATATTTCAGTTTATCCCAAAAAATCCACAAAAAAACAATATTTTTTATCAAATAGTCCCAAAATTTCATTTTAGTCCATTCTTACTTAACAATACGGCGTCGTTTGTTAAATCTGAGAGTCCAATTATTCCATCAACACAACCACATAATTATCTTTAATTCATCTTATAAATACATATACTAACTAGATTTATAAGTATTTTTTGGCAACATGTTCAAGGCAAGAAGCAAACTCCTTAGGATTGGAAAACATGGGCATATGATCAGCATTACATATTACCATAACTTCGTCAGGTGAATTTTGTTGGATCATCCAATTTTGAATAAGCTCCTTGTCCAAAAGTTTATCTTCTCCGCATATAATAAAAATTCTACTAACTGATCCATATTTCTCTTCAGTGAATACTATTTTCTTTGCATCTTCAACATTGTCAGCAGGATGAGGTCTTAATAACATTCTTGCTAGCATTAAATCCTGTTTAAAATACAAAAAATAAAATAGATAAATACAAGAAAATTAATTTAAATTGATTCATGTAAAGATCATAATCTTCTTACTTCAGTGGGTGACAGTTGATACAGTTTAACTGTAATACAGTTAGGTCCCAATAGCACGGAAGTTAGAGGTTTGTTTGGTCCATTGTCGAACATAAATTGTGAGTCCATCAAATCCATTATCTCCTGGCACTGCATAAGTTTCCCAAATAGCTACTAAACGCTGCTCAAATAGCTAAATCTACGGAATATTTTCGTAAGAAACTTACCCTTTTGGTTGCAGTAATGTAGGTAAGATCAGGACTAGGCATAACAGCAGAAGCAAAAACAGAAGCAGAAATTTTCTCAGGAAACATTTCCATGGCAATACATGCACCAAGTCCACCATGACTGTGACCTACCAAAATCACCTTCTCTTCTTGTGGCAAAGACATCATGAATTCTATCAACGGCTGAAAATAGTCTGATATTGATTGAACCTCGTTGACTTGCTTAGGATGAATACCACAAGCAACCATGTCTAGAGCTGTAACTTTATGGCCAGATGATTTTAGAAGAGAAGCTACTTTGTACCAAGACCAAGCTCCATGGCAAGCTCCATGTATTAACACAAAATGCCTCTGTAGCTTCTTCTTCTTCTTCTCCTCTTCCATTTCTGTGTTTGGAGAAATAATGGAGAGAGTAAAAACAATATGTTGGTGATCAAGAAAAGCTATAATTTTGTGGCTCAAAAATAAGTCTTTTAAAGGATAAGACCCTACAAGAAAGAATATTTGTTTTTACTTGATTTTTGGATTTATTAAGTTCTTGATGCGTGAAGGAAACTTATATTATGGAATGATGACTGCTTCCCTTTCTCCAAACCTGCAAGTTGTTGCTATTATGGCCGCAGCTTTTTATTCTCTCTTCAATATTTTCTCAGGCTTCTACATCCCAAAAACAGTATATTCTTTTTCTTCTTCTTCTTCTTAATTTCAATAACCACCATAACTTCCGGCCGGAGACCACCCAAGTGCAGGCAGCCAAGGGCTCGAGCGGTGGCTTGTCCCTACATAGTTCCGCCCATGCCTGGATTGAATTTAGGACTGGGGCAGATTGAAATTCTAAATCCCTTGCGAAGTGACTTACTTTAGATTAATTAGGTGACGAAATTGACCACTTAGAAACCTTACCTGAGCACATAGGCTTCGTCCGGATCTAAGAAGAATTATGGATCTTCGAAGAAACTGAGCAAGGACTTGAAGGCAAGAGGCTAAGGAATTTGGGTGTTTGAGAGTGTGGAATGAGTCTCCAGATTGTGAATTTCGGATAGGGAGCGCAGGGTGTCTGGTGGCTTAGAGGCTAAGTAAAGGAATTTGGGTGTCAGGCTACGTTTGAGGCAGATTAGGAAGCTGGAGGCTGGTTTAATGCTGAAAACATGTCCGAATAACATGCACTGAACACACTTTGGACGCAGAAAGGACCCAAAAACTACAGGAATTTCACTGATGATCGGCGGTCACCAATGATGACCGGTGGTCATCAGTGGTGTGTCGGTGGCTGGATGGGTTTATGAGTTTGGATTGGATCGGTTTGTTTGTTTCTGTCCTGTTTTGACTCTGTTTACCTCCCTTTCTTCAGTTTATCGAGTCTTATTATTTAAATTATTGTACCTGTTTTATATGACATTAGTGAAAATGCTTAAACTGGTTCTATGAGTTAATCTCATAGATGGAACGAAAGATCGAACCGCTACAATCTACTCGAACCATTTGTGAACAACAGTCTGAACCACTCTTGAATCGAAGGATCACCCAATTGTTTGTTAACTGTATCGTGACTAATTGTATCACCATAATAATGAAAATGAATTTTTTTCAAAAAGAAATTTATTATCATACGTAAGTAATTAGAAATACAATACAAAGAAAA
This sequence comes from Croton setiger, assembly GCA_948099555.1. Taxonomy (NCBI): domain Eukaryota; kingdom Viridiplantae; phylum Streptophyta; class Magnoliopsida; order Malpighiales; family Euphorbiaceae; genus Croton; species Croton setiger. The sequence continues at coordinate 50,567 of CANUEY010033407.1, forward strand.
ACAAACATATTATCAGAATCACAAATATTTGTTGGCAACTTCTTGAAGACAAGAACAGAACTCCTGAGGTTTTGAAAACATCGGCATATGATCAGAATCAGAAATTACCATCACTTCATTCGGCGGATTATTTCGGATTATCCATCTCTGAATAAGATCTTCCTTGAAAACGTTATCTTCACCGCACACTATAAAAATTCTACTAATAGAACCATATTTTTCTTTAGTGAATACTGCATGCTTTTTTATATCATCAAATTTATCTAAAGGATGAGGTCTTATTAACATCCTTGAAAGCATATAATCCTGTTTTCAAAAAAAAATTATTATTTAGTACCTATATTTTTTACATTGTACAATTTAGTCATTCTATTTTCAATATAATTATACTTACTTCATGTGATGAATTTTGGTAGAGTTGGCTTGACATACAGTTAGGCCCTAATAATAAAGAGGTTGGAGGGCTGTTTGGTCCATTCTCAAACAAATATTGTGTGTCCATGAAATCTACTGTCTTCACATACTGCAAATTTTCCAATATTGCCAAATTGGTACAATTTACACATTACTCCCTCAAATTCTATAAAAATCAAATTTAATACCAAATTATACAAATATTAACTAATTCAGACTTACATGTTCATTTGCAGCAATATAACTGAGTTGAGGACCAGGCATAACAGCAGAAACAAACACAGCAGCTGAAATTTTCTCGGGAAAATTTTCCATAGCCATAGATATACCAAGTCCACCATTACTGTGAGCTACTAAAATGACCTTCTCGTCTTGAGGTAAATCCATCAAAAATTCCATCAATGGTTGAAAATACTCTAATATTGATTGAATCTCTTTAGCTTGCGTTGGATGAATGCCAGAAGCAGCCATGTCTAGAGCTGTAACTTTATGACCGGCTGATTTTAGAAGAGAAACTACTTTATACCAACACCAAGCTCCATGACAAGCTCCATGGACGAGCACAAAATGCCTCTGCTTCATCTTCTTCTTCTTCTTCTTCTTCTTTCTTTTTCTAATTTCTGAAATTATTGGGATTGGAGAATACAATATTGATGATCAAAGCTTATTTATTGATCAAAAATATGGGATCTGCTTCTAGAAACAATGACTTGAGAATTTTTATTTTTTTCTATTTATAATAAATTCAAAAGTAAAATCAATTGTATATGGTCCAACCATATAAAGTTAGAACAATTTAATTGGATAAGTGCAGGCTTTGCAGTATTTTTGAAGTTTCCTCAACGACTTTGGGTTTTGGGTTGACCATCATTTTCTACATGACTTTTCAGGGCGACAATGGAAGATTTGTCGCCAAAAAGTTTTGTTTTATTTTGAATTATATTTTGACGAAAGACAATTAGTTAAAGGAGAGAGATAAGATTTCAAAGTTGTTTTTGACTGTAATTAATTTAATAAATGGAAAAGTAAACCATAAGATGTCAATCTGATGTTTTGCTAGTGATTATGATTTCATACCACTGGAAGATATTGCATGATGTTTGGCATCAGTAGTAAGCAAAAGGAGAGAAAGCTCTGTTAATGGAGGTCTAGGTGATGGATCAGGCGACAGAGGAGGAGGAGGAAGATGAACACCACCTGTTTGATGAAATTCCTCAATGAAATGAGGTGGCGGTGGTGCATCGAGGAAGATGAATAAATTTCAACTTAGTCCTTATATTTTATAAGTCTCTTTTCTTTAGTCATTCATATTTATTTTGTCTAATTAAAAGTCCCTAAAGTTTCAAATTTTATTCATTTTTAGCCCAAAACTTTGCTAAAATTCCTGTATCAGTTTAGTCATGATGATTTGGTAGGAAAGAGCACAGTTAATGTTGAGTTTTGACGAGGAATCAATCACTATTCCAAGGTAGTTGACCGGTAAAAATGGAGGTTCAAATTTTAAAATGTGTTAGAATAAGGCTTATATTTGGGACTATGGAGTAATTAAGTTAATCAAATCAATGTTTACAAAATGAGTACAATTATTGCAACTAATCTATTGTTTAATCAATCATTTAAAGTCAACACTTACCCTATTAATTTACTATTATTTATTTATTAATTATTTACATATCTATCTGAATTTTATATATTAAGGGTACATGTTTAAGGTAATCAATGGCAGAAATCATGAACAATAATGAAAAGCATTTTGTTCTAATCCATGGTGCAGGAGGAGGAGCTTGGGTTTGGTACAAGGTTAAGTCTTGCCTAGAAGTCTCCGGCCACCGCGTGACCATGCTAGACATGGCGGCTTCCGGCCAGAACCCAAAGTCATACAAAGAGGTTCATACATTTAAAGAGTATAATGAGCCTCTAATGGAGTTTATGGGGTCATTAAAAGAAAATGAAAAGGTTATATTAGTAGGTCATAGCTTAGGAGGCATGAATTTAGCTTTTGCTATGGAAATTTACCCACAAAATATATCTATTGCTATTTTTGTAACTGCAGTTTTGCCAGATACTTTACACCCTCCATCATATGTTTTTGAGAAGGTATTTATTTTTATCAAAAATTAATTTATTTTATTTAATTTATATTTCTTTTATCTTATCTTTTATTTATTTTATTTTATTTTAATAATTTTGTTAACTTATATTTATTTATTTATTTATTTTAAATCTTGTGGATGACAAGATTTATGAGACATCCTCAGAAGATGCAAGATTAGATAATGAAACATCATGTGAAGAAACAATTAATGGACCTATTGCTTGGGTACATTTTGGTCCAAAATTTTTGGCTTCCAAGATCTATAATCGAAGTCCCATTGAGGTAAATTTATAATTTTATTTATTTTCATTAGTTAAATTAGTTTAGTTTTTGGATGGCGGCAGTTCGGAGTCGGTTAACCGGCAGTTCGCCCTTTTTTTTTTAAATTTAACGGTTAACCGGTTGTTCAACTCAACGGTTCGAACGGTTCGACAATGGTTCACGAATCGTAACGATTACGGTTCGAAAAAATATTGAACCGGAACCGGTCCGCCGACCGACCGGTTCCGATCACGGTTCGGCCGGTTCCAGTTCAATGGCGTGGTGGGCAGGCGGGCCGAACGGACTAACCCGGCCCATGACCACCTCTATGTGAAGAGCAACTCTTTTAGTTTTCACCGAGACCAAACTGATATAATTTATCTCGATTCAAATTCTTAGTTTTTAATATTGGTTACTAATCATTTGATTTTATTATGCTAATTAATCATTTAAATGCATGATTGAAGGATTTGGCTCTGGGGAAGATTTTATACAGACCAGCATCATTTTTTGTAGCAGATTTACTTAAGATCAAAAAATTTTCTAATGAAAAATATGGATCTGTTAAGCGAGTTTATATTGTGTGTGACGAGGATCAATCTTTAACGGTGGAATTTCAACGTTGGGTCATAGATTACAGTGGAATTCAAGAAGTGATTGTGATCAACGGTTCTGATCATATGCCAATGAATTCCAAGCCACAACAATTCTGCCAGCACCTCATAGACATTGCACATAAATTTGGTTAAGTTTATCATCTAAGCTGATAGTTGATTTATATTAGGACTATATTAATTTTATTAAAATAAAATAATATCAGCTACTAACTATTTGTCACCAACTGCTATCAGCTAACTACTGTTATGAACAGCAAAACCAAACACGCCCGAAGCTTAAAAAAATGATAAGTTAAAGATATTCATGACAGTACTCAAATAGAAAAGATTAAAGTGGTCTCAAAAATTTAAAATTCTAAAACTTTATTAGTTCGGTGTATGAACATGTCTCGTACACAAGTGTAGAGAATAAATAACATCACTATTTAGACCCAAAATTTTGACTAATATGATTATTTGGTGCCTAGATTTAGCTAATTTTTACAAATTGGTGTGTGAGGTTCAAACCACCCTTATCTGAACCGTGTCCATATGTAGTTAGAACCATATGCACCTACACAAGACAAGAAAATGCTCTGCAACTCTTGCAGAACCTCTGCAAAATCATTCCCTTTTAGCCTAAAAATTCAAACCCATTATTACAATAAAGCTTCAATTTTCAAAATAAAAAACAAAACCCAGAAAATCTCATCCACCAAATCAATTTCTGCACAAAAATTACAAAACCAGAGGCATTTTGTGCTCGTTCATGGAGCTTGTCATGGAGCATGGTGCTGGTATAAAGTTTCAACTCTTCTAAAATCAAAAGGCCATAATGTTACAGCTCTAGATATGGCTGCTTCTGGTTTAAATCCAAAGCAAGTCGATGAGATTTCTTCATTCTCCGATTACTTCGAACCGTTAATGACATTTATGGATTCTTTGGATTTAGAAGAGAAAGTAATTATAGTTGCTCATAGCATTGCTGGTGTTGGTCTTTCTATTGCAATGGAAAATTTTCCCGAGAAAATTTCTACTGGAGTTTTTGTTGCTGCAACTATGCTTGGTCCTGATTTTAGTTTCAAAACTATTGCACAAAAGGTATGCTTCATCAATATTACTTGCCTAAACTATAATTAACTAATTAATTTTTTGTTAAACATCAAAATTAGCCTAACTAGTAAATATTCTTTATAGTATATATCACTTAGGATTTCCGTTTTGAATCAGAATCGTCAATTAAATCGAGATCGATGATTTAATATGTGATTACTTTACAATTCCAAATCGTGAGTTTAAATTTTTGAATACAAATACGACTCTACCCAATTCAGTTTTTAGACGGTTTGATTATAGTTAAAACAGGGCGGTTAGCTTAACTCATTCCGCATTATTTGGGTTTAACCAATTTGTAGGGGAGAGCAAATTTCGATAATTACCGAACTGAATCAATTCGGTAACCGAATATCAGTAAATTACCGTCGGTAATCGGTATCGGTAATCAATAGTGATACCAAAAAATTTTGGTTATCGACACTATTCGGTATCGGTAATGGTAGTGGTAGGAAACTTATCGGTTAACCAATTACCGACCGTTCGGTAACGGTAATCAGTAGCGGTTACCGATTGCTCACCCCCTGCTAATTTGTGAGTAAGAATTTTGAGATAATTACTAAATGTTGTTAAAATTTTACAGATTTCAAAAGATAAAGCATCGTCTATGTCACCAATGGACACTCAATATATATTTGGCAATGGCCCTAATAATCCTCCTACAGCTATACTACTTGGTCCTAATTACTTGGCATCCAATTATTATCGTTTTTCTCCACCTCAGGTCACTTTCTCAACTCCGTTACATATAATTAGTATGTAAATTGATTTATTTATTTATCTACTGATTTATATACTTATAATTTATTTAAATATATTTTTACATACTAAAATTAGTATATAAATAAATACTAAAATTAATTTTTACATACCTATTGTTATATAAATCAGTATATAAATTGAATATTATGTGCACATCAAATTGTATTTTTTTTTTTCATTTTAGCACCTTAATGATAGAATTATTCATATTTCAATGCCTAAAGAGCTAAATGAAAATATTATTATTTTGTAATTGTACAAACAATTCATCTTCTTCCCCTCCCCTTCCTTCTCGTCACTGCCGAAAACAACTGCGTTGTTGTTTAAACAAACATTTCACACCGAAACTCAACATAATTTGATTGTAATCGCGTAGCTCAGATGATTTTCGAATTGAAACTAGATGAAAAACGTTTAAATCGATCCTTAATTAATAAAAATAATTATAGATATAAATAAAAATAAAAAATTATGAAATAGTTATAAATCAAAAGAGTTTTTTTTCTATTCTGATTATTTTTATTATTTTTATTTTGACTATTTATAATACCATTTATTTTGATTATATTTATTTTTATTATTTTATAATGAAAATTTATTTTGATTTATATATATAAATATTTCATATTTTTTTATTAAATTAAATTAATTTCAAAGTTGAAACTAATTAGTGTAAACTTCTCATATATGATGTCTCTTTTGAGAGCGTAAGTCTCCTAAATGATTTCTTTTCTATTTTTCTGTTTAAAAAGACATAATTATCACATACTTCCATCGGTGTCATTGCTTCTTTCTTCGCTCCATACACAGATTCAAACTTGGAAATTGTACATATTAAAATTATGCATCTTTGAATCTTGTAAGAAACAATTATAATGCAATACAAAAAAAAAAAAAAATTCAAGTTAGGAGTAAAATTGAACATCAAATTTGTAGAAATGATAAAAATATAAATTCAAGCCAACTTGAGGGGTCAATTTAGAAATTTTTTAACAAAAAAAAGACAATTTAACGACATGGGTGACCAAATTGTCTAACGAAACCAAACATCAGTGATATTACAATAACTTTGTAAAAATTGAATGTAATTATAGTCAAAATTCAGTGATTAAATCGTAATTTACCTATTAATATTAATATTTTTTTATTATTTTTTATATGGCTGCAGGATTTGGAACTAGCATCATTATTGTTGAGACCATATCCTGTTTACACTAATCCATCAGCACAAGATGATATTATATTAACTAAAGAGAGATTTGGATCTCTTAATAGAATTTTTATTGTTTGTGATGAAGAAAATGATGATTTTCAAAGATGGATGATCCAAAATAATCCTCCAAATGAGGTTAAAGTAATTTCCGGGTCGGATCATATGGTTATGTTTTCTAAACCTCAAAATCTGTGCTCTGCTCTGCTTGAGATCGGAGATAAATACTATTGAATTTATTTATTTTTTTTAATTTATTGAGAATATGTATCATTTCTAAATTCCAATTCATTAAGTTATTGAGTATTAAAAATATTTTTCAGAAATTGGTGCTAATTAAAATAATGGCGGTCAGCAAGAATCGAACTCGATAACTCCGCATCCTACTATTTTCGTGAAAGATAAAATGACTAATTAGTCCATATTCGAAACTTGGGGTTTTGATATAAATTTGCTTAAGCTATTGAATAGGTGAAATCTATGTTGATCTAGTCCGAAATTCATCCTTAACCCGAACCAAACAACCCAAACCCTTAACCCGGATAACCATGGGTTTGATTTATGTGGTCTACACATCCTTATCCGTACTATGTGGTAAGAAACACATACACCTTCTCAAGATTAAAACGCTTTTCTTTTCCACTCTTTCTCTACCTCGATCTGCAAAATCATTCAATTTGGCCTAAACATTTCAATTCTGAAAACCATGAACCAGAACCAGAGGCATTTTGTACTAGTACATGGAGCTTGTCATGGAGCATGGTGCTGGTACAAAGTTTCAGCTCTTCTAAAATCAAAAGGCCATAATGTTACAGCTCTGGATATGGCTGCTTCTGGTTTAAATCCAAAGCAAGTAGATGAGATTTCTTCATTCTCCGATTACTTCGAGCCGTTAATGACATTTATGGATTCTTTGGGTTTAGAAGAGAAGGTAATTATAGTTGCTCATAGTGCTGCTGGTACTGGACTTTCTGTTGCAATGGAAAATTTTCCTGAGAAAATTTCTGGGGGAGTTTTTGTTGATGCTGCTATGCCTGGTCCTCATTTTAGTGACAAAACTATTGCAGAAAAGGTACGGTTTACCACCAATACTTGCCTAGTAATTAATTGACTGGGAATTGTTTATTTCATGTTTAATGTTTGGTTTAAAGGTGATTACATTAAAATTAGCCTTCTGCCTAATGAATAGGATAAAATTGTGGGTTACGCGGCAGAAATAATCCTTCCTTTTAAATTAGCATACGAAAATAGCGGTATTAATGTGTTTAGTAAGAATCTAACTTGTCTCCATATGATTAGCGCTATTAATATGTTTAGTAAGAATCGAACTGGTCTCCATATGGTTAGCGCTATTAATGTGTTTTATGATTAGCGTTATTAATGTGTTTAGTAAGAATCGAACTGGTCTCTTTATGGTTAACGCTATTAATGTGTTTAGTAAAAATCGAATATTAATGTGTTTAGTAAAAATCGAACTGATCTGCATATGATTTACGTAGAATAATTAATCCTCCCCGTCTTGATTAACTATTCAAATTTGTACAGTTTTCAAAACGTATAGCATCAATGTCGCCTATGGACACTCAAATTATATTTGGGAATGGCCCTAATAATCCTCCAACAGCTATACTACTTGGCCCTAATTTCTTGGCATCCAAGTATTATCGATTTTCTTCACATGAGGTACTATTTTTTATTTTTTATTTTTCAATATAAATAAATAATCGCTAGCAATATCTTCGTATTAAAATTTGCTAATGTCAGAACAGGCAATTGAGCGTTACTCAATTGCAGACATTAGCAAATTTTGATAATTAAGCTTTCCGACAAATTACGATTGCGGTTTTGATATTATTATTTTTTATATGGTTGTAGGATTTGGAATTAGCATCATTGTTGTTGAGACCACATCCTTTTTACAATAACCCATCAGCACAAAATGAGATTATATTAACTAAAGAGAGATTTGGATCTGTTAATAGAATTTTTATTGTTTGTGATGAAGAAAATGATGATTTGCAAAGATGGATGATACAAAATAATCCTCCAAATGAAGTAAAAGTAATTTCTGATTCTGATCATATGGTTATGTTTTCTAAACCTCAAGATTTATGTTCTTTTCTGCTTGAGATCGGAAATAAATACTATTAAATTATATTGTTTTAATTTATTGGATATTTTCTTTTTTTTAAATAATAATTTATTGGATATTTTCGGTGGTTATTCTTGAAATATATTTTGTATCAATTTATCGTAACTGTAAATTTTAATTCATCATGTAATAAAACAACAGCAACAACAACAATATTTAAGTCAAAAATACACAAAATTCAGAAATATTTCTCTGCAACTTCTTTGAGGCAAGAACAGAACTCTGTAAATTTTAATTTGTCATGTAATAAAACAACAGCAGCAACAACAACAGCAACAAGATTTAAGGCAAAAATACACAAAAATCAGAAATATTTCTCCGCGACCTCTTCGAGACAAAAATAGAACTCTTGCGGTTTGGAAAACATTGGCATATGATCAGAATAAGAAATAAGCATAATTTGATGAGGTGGATTTTTTTGAATCATCCATTTTTGGAAATCCTCCTCATAAGCCTTATCTTGGCCACAAATTATAAAAATTCTACTAATTGATCCATAATTTTCCTTAGTCAATATTGCTTCCTTTTGCACATCATGAACATTATGTAAAGGGTGAGGCCTTCTTAACATCATTGCAAGCATTAAATCCTGTTTAGTATTTTTAAACATAAAAATAAAAATAAAATTAATCAAATAAGATGAATTAATTAATTTAATTTGAAATTAGTAATTACATTAATATAAATTAAAATAAATATGATATTCTTACTTCATATGGTGAGGATTGATACAACTTGAGTGACATGATATTAGGCCCAAACAAAAAGGAAGTTGGTGGGTTTTCTGGCCCATTATCAAACTCATATTTTGTGTCCAAGAAATCAACTCTCTTGCTAATCTGCAGAATTATACAAAATTATAAATTTTACCAATTAATTGCATTTTAAATTTTGAAATATATTTAATTTGCGTCACTATTGTTTTTTACTCGAAACATTGGAATCTTCCATTTCGATATATAAAAAATGATAAGTTTAAAAATGCCGTAAGAAAGGAAATTTCACAATATTTTTTTCATACATGTCTATATAAAGTGACGGAAAAAGAAAAAATATCTTTTACATGTTCACCCAGTTCATCAACTTTTTTTGAAATGATAAAAAAAAGAATGTTTCTGTTTATAATAGAAAAACTCTCTTCCGACAAGTTGTATAATCGTTGGAATTATAATAATGAAAAAAAAAATCTAAATAATGAATTTAGTATTTTATTTTTATTTTTGCATATTGGTTTTTAAATATTTTGTATTTTTAATTAATATTTATTAATATATTTATTTGAATATTATATTAATCTCTTTATTTTTTTTATTTTTAATATTTTATAAATCTTTATAATAAATGACTAACAACTAATCGTTTTTAAAAAATTCGTGGAGTGGAGTGGGTACGATTTATCGAAAACACCGTTAACGTATAAATTATAATGATTATAAGTAAGTAAAAAAAAAATATAATTGATTATAATAGGAAGACTTTTTTTTTTTTTTAAAAAAAAAGATAAATTTAATATAGTAACTAGTAAAAATTATAAATCTATTTTAATTTTAAGAAACTTACCTCCTCTCTTATTGCAGTATAGGCAAGATCAGGAGCAGGCATATTAGCTGCAACAAAAATAGCAGCTGAAATTTTCTCAGGAAACCTTTCCATGGCCATTGATATTCCAAGACCTCCAAAACTGTGACCTACTAATATCACCTTCTCTTTATGTGATAAACAAATCAAGAACTCCATTAATGGCTGAAAATAGTCTGATATTGTTTTGATATGATTGGGTTGCTTTGGATGGATACCAGAAGCAGCCATGTCTAGAGCTGTAACTTTGTGACCAGCTGATTTTAGAAGAGAAACTACTTTGTACCAACACCAAGCTCCATGACAGGCTCCATGTACTAGCACAAAATGACTCTGTTTCTGCTTCTTCTCCTCCTCCATTTTCTTGGATGCTGAGCAATTATTGGAATAACAAAACAAAATACAGTAATGTTGTTAAATATCATTTAGAAAATGTTGGTGGGTGAGGCTGACCCCACAACTAAATTTTCTTACTCTAAATTTTATAAATGTTAATTATTGAGGGTACTTTTGGAAAATAGCAAGTTAATGAAAGTATATATAACAAAGACAATCGGGTCTAGTGGTGGCTATGGGCCGGGTTGGCCTGAACCGGCCTACCATTGAACCGGAACCGGTCGAACCGTGACCGGAACTGGTCAGTCGGCGGGACGGTTCCGGTTTAACATTTTTTCAAATCGTAACAGTTACGAACCGTGAATCGTTGTTGAACCGTTCAAACCGTTAAATTGAACCGCCGGTTAACCGTTAAATTTTTAAAAAAAAAAGGGCGAACCGCCGGTCAACCGGCGGTTTGGTGGGCCGGTTCCGGTTCATCTCTCTTCAAACCGTGGCCCGTGGGCCGCAGTCCGGAATCAGCCCGTGACCACCTCTAATCGGTTCTGGTCTAATTGGTAATCTTATATTAGACGGAAATCATATTTTCGTTAAATTTGAACTTTGAAGATCTGCTTTTGATTTGGATCTATATATAATAAAAATAAGTGGCATAGTTTGACTAAATAATCATAATTTTATTGTCAAAACAAAAAAAAAAAATCATAAATGTTTAAAAAATAAATAGGATGAAATAGTAATATAGAGCCAAATTATAGGGATGTAATAATAATTTGACCAAACCATTCATACCATCGGACCTTTTTGCCTTTTTTCCAATATCACCTTAAATTGAATACTTTGGACAAAACACTCTCAACTTGTTATCAATTTAGCCCTCTAGAAAAATTGAGGGCATAATTGAAAGATATTTGTAACTAATGAGGGCAGAATCGGAAGATATTTGTAATTGATGAAGCCTTTCTTGGATTTATTTACTTTGATTAAATAAGAATATTTAATTAAACATTCTAAAAATCTATTCTCCATAAAGAACACTAAAAACCTAAATATGGATATGCAATCGGACCACCATAATCAGCAGGGCTATCCTTGACAGCAGATTATGTGGATGTCTCTGATTGACTCGCACCAGTATCCGTCAGCGATTTGATTATTGACATTGGGGGTTTTTGTCCATGTTGGCTTCTTAAATTTATTTACCTTACTTCAGATAGTTATTTCTAAGGGTAAACAAAGTTTGATAATCATCGATTATCAGAAATTCGATTTTAATAACTATCACTTCACGAATATTTATTAGCAACTTCTTCAAGGCACAAATAAAATTTTTGTGGAGTTGAAAACATTGGCATATGATCAGAATTCGAAATAAGCATCACCTCATCAGGTGGATTATTCTCAACCATCCATCTTTGATAATCTTGCTTATAAAGATTATCTAGGCCACACATTATATAAATTCTACTAATTGATCCAAACTTTTCCTTAGTCAAAATTGCTTCTTTTTGCAAAGCATCATCATCATGGAGAGGATGAGGTCTTATTAACATCATTCCAAGCATTAGATCCTGTTTAATTTACAAAATAAGAGGTTAATTTGTAGAAAAATTACCCAAATAATATAACCCAATTTTATATTATATGAAAATAATAATTTAAATTAATTTAAATATTATTATAAATTCTTACTTCGGGTGGAGATAGTTGATACAATTGGATTGCCATGTTCTCAGGCCCAAATAATAAGGATGTAGGTGGGCTGTTCGGCCCATTATCAAACTTATATTGTAAGTCCATGAAATCAACTGTCTTGCAAAACTGCAAATTTTTACAAAACTTATAATTTGATTACTATTTAACAATCAAAATCTTAAACACTACAAATTCATTACCAAAATAATATTAATCTTAATCATGTTTTCATTCGGACATCGATAAAAAGTTCACTGTTATTTATGAGAACAGATAAAATAATTATAAGTTATCTGAAAAATAAACATATATTCATTTTCGTAGCTATATTATCATGATCATGACTAAAACTTGACTTAGACATGCTGATAAGTAGGGGAGAGCAAATTTCGGTAATTACCGAATTTGGTAACCGAAAATCGGTAACGGTAATTTACCGATCGGTAATCGGTAATAACCGTCGGTATTCAGTAGCGGTTTCGGTGGGAGAGTTTGAAATTTTCGGTAAACAAAATTACCGAATTACCTATATATATATATACCGATCACCATTCTGAAATTACAATGATGTTCATAAATTCGGTAATCGGTAACGGTAATTGATAGTGAGACCCAAAAATTTCAGTTAGTAAAAAATTTATCGGTTAACCGATTACCAACCGTTCGGTAACGGTAATCGGTAACAGTTACCGATTGCTCACCCCGATACGTACAATTTACTGTTGTTAGTAAAAATTAAAACATGGTACAGTAATAGTAAAAAATAATTACCTCCTCTCTTAAAGCAGCAAAACTAAGATGAGGACCAGGCATATTAGCAGCAGCAAAAACAGCAGCTGAAATTTTCTGAGGAAACATTTGCATTAAAATAGATGCACTAAGACCACCAAAACTATGAGCTACTAATATAACTTTCTTGTCTTCTGGTAGAGAGATGAAGAAATCAATCAATGGCTGAACATATTCTGAAATAGATACAACTTGATTGGGTTGATTTGGATGAATACCAGAAGCAGCCATGTCTAGAGCTGTAACAATATGACCAGATGATTTTAGAAGTGAAGCTATTTTATACCAACACCAAGCTCCATGACACATTCCATGGACCAATAGAAAATGTCTCTGCTTCTGCTTCTTCTTCTTCTTCTCCTCCATTTTTTGGTTGGTTAAGGAATAGATTGGTGAGGTTGGAGGAATTATTGGGATAGCAGAAGGAAATATTTGTCATGTATGGCTTAGGAAATGGTGTTGAAGGTCGATGATGTTTATGATTATTATTTGTTGTTATGTGACCTTGTGTGTGGGTGAAATTTTCTAGTATTATAAAAAAATTAAATTTTGAAGTTAAATATAAAATATTTTATATCAATTCAAAATAATTTTATAATATTTTTTTTATAATTTCATTAAAAAATTTTAAATTGTGAATTGAGTGTGGTTTAGTTGATCTTCTTATTTGTCTTGTGTAAAAAGAAGCGATTACTCTGAGTTCGACTCTTCCAAACAACATTTGTTGCGAATTTAACCTGATCAGGTGGATTTTGTTAGATCATCCATTTATTTATTTTTTAATTTTTTTTTAAAAAATAAAAAAAAAACGGTTGACCGAAAATTTGATTGAATGATTATGATTTGATACGGTTCACGGTTCAAAAATGACTTAAACCTGAACTGAACCGTCCCCTAATGATTTCAGTTACGGTTCGACCAGTTCAGAATTGACAGCAACATTTATTTTTAGCTAGTTTATACTAAATCAAATTAATGGTTGAATGCGTAAATCAATACTCCAAAATATTATGCTATAAATACACAATAATATGCGAATAAAATTTATTTAGAGTATCAAATTGAAGCAAACAAAACAATTATTTGATAATCATTTGTAAAATCCAAATTACATTTCCTAAATATTTTGCAAACCATTCTTCAATCATATGTATTTGTTGCCAATCTCTTTGAGACAAGAACACAGCTCGAGGGATTTGGAAAACATAACCATATGATCAGAACCATTAATGACCTTAACCTCGTCCGGCGGATTGTTTTTAATCATCCACCTCTGCATATCTTCTGTTAGTACCTTATCTTCATCACACACAATGTAAATTCGAGGAACCGATCCATATTTCTCTTTTGTCACCGTGACATCGTATGTACCTCCGATGTCACGGTACGATGGGAATGGTCTCGAACAAAGTGTAGCTAGAACTAGATCCTGATTAATTAAAAAAAATTGAGTAATGTTTGATAAGGGCAATGTAATTGTGATTATATTGTATGAACTTCTAATAATGCGATATGTTGTATAAGTTGCGTTAAATTTATAATCGTAATTACATTGCATTACAACTTACGAGTAAGAAAAAATACTTTACCTCATTTGGGGAGAGCTGATAAAGCAGAGTGGACAAGCACTCGGGTCCGAGCTTAAAAGCGGTTGGAGGGTTGGTTGGACCATCATCAAAACTAAGTACAGTGTCCAGGTAGAATTCAATTGGTTTATCTTTTTCATTCTGTTGCAGAAGTTAACAGAAAGAAATATGCATATTAACTAGGAAAGAGCGATTCCAAGCTAATCGGACTCGAATTGAGCTTGATTAGTTTAAAATTGTAGCGTTAGGTGAGACACAAGCAAGCTCGATAAGCTAAATTTGGGAGTAATTAAACTCCATAAGCTTGGCTCTCGAGCTTATAAGCCAAGCTTATGGAGAGAGACTAAGAATGTTACCTCTTGTTTTATAGTCGAGTAACCAAAATCAGGGCCAGGCATAAAAGCAGAAGCAAATACAGCAGCTGAAATTTTCTGAGGAAATATTTCCATTGCAAGAGATATATTAAGACCTCCGATGCTATGACCTACTATAATTACTTTCTCTTCTTCTGGTATAGACCTCATGAACTCCATCAACGGCTCAGAATACTCGGAGAATGAACGTATATCCTTCGCCTGCTTCGTGTTTATCCCAGATGCAGCCATGTCTAGAGCTGTAACTTCATGACCAGCTGATTTAAGAAGAGAAGCTACTTTATACCAACACCAAGCTCCATGACAAGCTCCATGTACTAACACAAAATGCTTCTTTTCCATGTCCTTGTTCATTTCTTCTCTCACTTTCCCTTCTTTTGTTTGTCTGAATTTCGTAGCAAAAACATTCTATTATATATCCTTTTTTACAGTAAGTTACATATACAATATCCAAAAATATCATATTCTTGGGGCCTGTCATAGTTAATTCCAAGAGGGAATTGAATCTTTTCTTTTTGTGGTTATCACTGATAAGAATAAAAGGCAATTATAATCATTATTGACAAGTGGGAAGGTCTCAAACATACCGGTCGCCAGAACTAGTAATGTTTGATAAACTGTAATGCAATGAAATTCGCGATTTTGTTGTACGAGCAAGTATTCTTCGTACAATATAATTGCGATTACATTGCATTAAAGCTTATCGAAAAAATCATTTTTTCTTTCAGTTTCACAAGTTGATATTACGATTAATCGAAAGCAAATTATGCAAATTAAGGAAATACAGACAGAGATTAGTATTGGTACCTCTTGTTTTATGGAGGAGTAAAGCTCAATTTTATATAAATTTTTTTGATAATCAATTTTATATACTTTTTACCTTATATAAAAATGGGTGACTAAATTTCCCATGTTGTCTAATATATTAGCAGTTTCAACTCTTTATAGATATTGTTATTTTTTAAATAATATTATTTTATTTTATTTTTATACCATATAATTAGAAATATAATAGTAATAAATTAATAATATTAGTAATATAATTTTATTATTTATCTTAAAAAAATTAATAATATTAAAAGAGAAATAAAAATATGATATTATTGATATATAATTTAATTTTATTTTTATATATGATTATTAACTGTTACTCTAATTCTAACTATATTTTTTATTACAAGTGTATAATTATTATTATTTATGGACCGATTCTCGTTACAGTTTCATTTCAGTATGGTTTTAAGTAAAGAATCGGCATTGACACCTAAAACAATAAATTTAAATTCTGATTTCGATACAGTTTTTATCGGTTTTTTTTTTTTTTTGTTCTGATACAATTTTCGATATGAGTTCGGAGTGGGGTACCATGCACATCACTATTAAAAAAGTGACCCATTTGAAAACGAAACAACTCTTTTGGGCTAAAACGTACTTTCAAGTTAAAAAACTAGGCTGATTATATTATTTTCAAAAAAAAAAAAAAAAAAAATTAAAACTGTCAGTCTGTTATTAGCATGTACAGTTTCCTTATCCGAATCCTAGCAGGAATATATATATATATACTTGCTACATAAGTAACTTGCTATATAAGTATATACTTGTTAGTATTAGAACATACAGTAAAATCCCATCAGGAATTGAAGAAGACGATGATGACGGAGATACCTGTAGGTTTTCGTTTCATGCCAACTGAAGAGGAATTGGTTTCATATTATCTTCCGATGAAATCACAGGGACAGATAATTCTTCCCTTCGATCCTATTCTGTCAGGTTATGATGTGTATGGAGAGAAAGAGCCATGGAAGTTGTTTGACAAGAATTTTCATGGCTGTATTTATGTCTTCACCAAACTGAAGAAAAGGAACAGTTCCATGTTTACTCGAACTGCTGGTAATGGAACTTGGGTGGGTAAGAATGGATGGAATATAGAAGACAAAAAAGGTCACAGAATTGGGTACAGAAGATTTTTAACTTTTGAGCTACCCAAAGGTTGTGTCCAGCCGGAAGAGAATGGCGATGGACATTGGATAATGAATGAGTTTTCTTCTGAATTATGTGGTGCTGAATATGTAATTTGCAGAATTACAAACAAAGATTCCAATAATAATAGTAATAATATATCAAGAAAGCGTCGTAAACTGGAGGAAAACTATCAAGAAAGCATCTATAACAACCCTACACCACAGATTACCACCGCCGTTGACGAGCCGGAAAACAAATCTCTAAGTTTACTTCAAGAAAGCATCGACAATAACCCTCCACAACTGAGTATCACCGCCGTTGACCAGCCGGAAAACAAATCTCTAAATTTACTTCAAGAAAGCATCGACAACAACCCTCCACAACTGAGTATCACCGCCGTTGACAGCACTAGTGAATTTGAAGAAGGAAATTTGATATGGGATTTTGATTTTCTATTTGAAGAGGAAAATTTCTGATTATAGGTGCTTGATGAGATTGTTTCTTCACTTGCAAAATTGATGGGTTTTTTTTTTTTTTTCCTGTAATTCTTTTATTTTAATACTTTAGTTTTAGTTTATTCTTTTGTATATTTAATTTTTTTTATAATAAAATTTGATTAATAAGATTATGATTATCCAATTTCATAGTATGCATTAAACTCATGCTTCCCTAGTGTTGAACGAATGGTTACATGCGCAAGGTTTCTTGAAAACAAGCAAAGACGAAGGCAAAAAGGAAATGGTATGGATAGCTCCGGCGGCCGGAATCTTCAAGTGTAATGTGGACGTTGCACTCTTACCAAGTGGAAGATTTAGTTCGGGCTTGGTGGTGGTGCGTGATTCATAAAAACATATTGACAAAGTTTTTGGTGCATGATACTTTACAAGATACTAGTATTTTGTTGTATGAGATGAGCGAATCAGGTGGCTCATTGTGTATTTGACTAATTGATTTGATGGCTGTCTACGCTAGGGGTATACCCACATTTTTTTTTTTTATGATGCATATTATAGTGATTTAAATAAATTGGTGCTAGTTAGGGTTGCAGTTTCAGTGAAAGAGAAATGAAATAGCAAAAAATTGAAGTGGAGAGGCGAGTGGTTTGGCTGAAGCATATTTTTTAGTTTCGTACCAAAATTACATCGTTTTGATAGGCTCGCGAGCTTATTTAACGAGCAGCTCACGAGATTATCAAACGAGCTACTCGCGAGTTTTTTTAAACGAGCAATTCCCGAGCCAGCTCGCGAGCCTAACTGCTTGGCTCGTTTATTAAACGAGTCTGAATATTCGGCTCAAGCTCGACTTGTTTATTATCGATCCGAGCTCGAGTCGAGCTTTTATCGAGCGAACATCGAGCCGTTCGCGAACGGCTTAACTCGTTTGCAGCATTAGTGCTAGGCGCTTGTTAGGTTTAAAAATAAATAAATAATTAAGTAATTCAGCAAGAACTATGCTTGTTGTCTCAATTTTTTCTTATTGCTTGTTTTTTCTGATTTATTAAATCTTAACATTGGATTACTTAAGTAAAATAGATTTAATCTTAACATTTATTAAATCTTGTTCCTCTTCTTCTTCTTCTTCCACCTCAATGCTATACAGGATTAACATAGATGTTCAGATTGAAAAACTACATATACCCAACTGAAATCTATGGTACTTCCTGCTCATCTAAAAGATAGAACTGACACAACCAAAGAATCCTCGACAAAGTTAATCATCATACTCTTGCTTCAAGTGTTGCATAAAACTCGAATAATTGTCGCTGCAGTAGACCAATTAGCATTTTTAGTCTGGATTTCCAGACAACAAAGCTACATGAGTCCCCAGCTCCATCTGTTGAAGCTGGCAGAGAGTGAAAAATCCCAGCCACTTCCCAGCCAAAGCTTTGATACCAACTAATGTAGGGAAAATATGGGTACCTGCAAGGAGAATAAAGATGCGAGAACTATACGAGAGCTTACCAAGTCAGCTAGGAATTTCATCAAACAGTTGTGGTCCTCGTGGTACTGCTCTGATCCACCCCAAGATTTCTGATCACAAGGAGACTCCTGTTCACAAGTAAA
>CANUEY010033415.1:0-15112 GCA_948099555.1 Croton setiger
AATGCTTCGGGCCTGAAGATGTGGGATGGGAATACGGAGAGCATCGACGCGGGTATATATTTCAAGAGTAAGAAAGTTGTACAGGAAGCAGTTGCTGCGTGGTCGTTGAAAAGAGGCATGACGTACCGTACATTGGAGAGCAGAAAGACGATATGGGCAGTCGAATGTGTAACTCGAGAGCCTAAGTATCCTCGGGAACAATTGCACGGGATATTTTGCTCGTGGACTATAAGAGCGTCAGAGCAGCGAGATTTAGGCCTCTGGAGGATGGTTAAAAAGGTAGAGGATCACACCTGTGCAGACGCGAACATTGGTTGAGAGGATAGAAACGTGACCTCAAAAAATATAACTACTTTTATTATGACTCATATAATGAAGGAACCGGGGTATAATGTGAAACATATTCAAACGGCAGTCCACAACCATTTCTAGGT
Source organism: Croton setiger (assembly GCA_948099555.1). Classification (NCBI taxonomy): domain Eukaryota; kingdom Viridiplantae; phylum Streptophyta; class Magnoliopsida; order Malpighiales; family Euphorbiaceae; genus Croton; species Croton setiger. The sequence goes on from CANUEY010033415.1 coordinate 435, forward strand.
AAATTAATTTATTTTCATTATATTTATTTATTTTCATTAGTTAACGATTCTGATTAGGGTATATTTATTTGGGTATATTTATATGGGTTCTGGATGATGTGTTTAGTTTAGGGTGAATTATAAGAAAGTCTGGCACGGGAGAAGAAAAGCGATTTAGGCAGTATTCGGAGCCTAGGAAACAAATTTCAGAGAATTGCCGAGATATATGGCTGCGGTCCAAGCGGTGAATCCAGGCACAGTCGTGAAAGAAGTGTCTTTAGATATGTGTTTTGGGCGTTTGGGGCATCTGTGCAGGGTTTTGAAGTATGTCGGCCCGTTCTGTGCATTGATGCAAGTCACCTTCGCGGTTCATTCAAAGCAAAGTTGATAACCGCAGTGGCGAAGACATCGAACAATAATATTTTACCGGTGGCCTTTGCAGTGGTGGATGCTGAGACAACTCACAGTTGGAAATGGGTGCTAAAATATTTAAAATTGAATGTCCTTCGCGACCGTTGTGCCTGTATTATCTCTGATCGTCATCAGAGAATTATTTCTGCAATGGAGAAGATTTTAGAGAAGTACCCAGGAGCAGCAGTGCACCGGTTTTGCCTTGAACATGTAAAGGCAAATATGTCGTCACGATTCAGAGGCGAGGGTTTAAAGGCAATTTGTCAAATGATGGGAATCGAATTGCAAGAGGAAAAGTATGTGAGTGCATGACAGAGGATGCTCCAGAAAAGTCAGGGAGCCCATTCATATTTGCAAGATATACCAGCTGAGCAATGGACTCTTTTTACTGATGGCGGCCGCAGGTGGGGAATCACTACGACCAACACGGCTGAGAGCTACAATAATGTAATGAAAAGATGTCGGCATCTGCCGATAAGAGCATTGGTTGAATCGACATTGGAGAAGACAGTGGGTATATTCCATCAGGATTTGGGTCGAATTAGAAAATATCAAACAGCACTTGCACCTGTCCCGATGAGAAAGTTTAACAAATTCAGGCAACGTGCTATGGTCCACTCGGTTAGCTGTTGGAACAGTGTTGTAGTGCTATATAAGGTGATAACCAGCCGTGGCAACGCGTATATGGTAAAATACTGTGATCGGAGCTGCAGCTGCGGAAAGTAGTAAACTTACAGAATGTCATGCTCACATGCTATAGCGGTTGCGCTTGTCCGAGGAGAGGATTCGGTCCATCTTGTGGATCCGTTATATACAATTCAGGGTTGGGCTCTGCAATTCGCCGGATCATTTACCCCGGTGCTTGGTAAAGAAGCGTGGCCTCAGGTTGAGTGGAGTCTCCGGCCGGATGACGCGAGGATGATTCATCATGACGGACCGGGTCGAAGGCGGGCTAATCGTATGAAAGAGTCATGGATTATACCAGAAGATAGACAAGGAGAGGAGTCGTTTGTAGCCGATGCCGACAATCAGGCCATGCAGTTAGATCGTGCCCACTGTCCCATCCTCCATCAGATAGACGTCCAATTTAGTGAGCAATTACATAATGTTAAATTATGTCATTTATAAATCTATCAATGTGAACTTTAGTTGTAACTAAATGTTATTTTGATAAATTAAATGTAAATTTGATATTCAATTAATTTATTTTGATTTGGTAAATGTCAATTTAATATTCAGTCGTATTATCTTCATTTATTTATAACATCTATATTTATATATAAAACACATGAAAAATATTTAAAAATTAAACAATAAACATTATAATAAATAAAAACAATAAACATTATAATAAATAAAAACATTATAAATATTGTTCTCAAACTCATAATCGTCGAAAGCGAAAATTACATCATCAATTCCTAATTCTTCCTAACATCTATATTTATATATCGATTTTTACATTAATAAAGGTACAATACATTATAACAAAAATAAAAACAATAAATGAATCCTATATCTACTGATCTGCCTGTCTACGACCAGCTCTATCCTTCATGTGGGAGGAGCCAGGATACCTCGGGGACCTCCTCCTCCGCGGCGACCTCTTAAGCGCCAATGGTACGTCTGAATCGGAATCATCACTGCTCAAGCGCTCAGCTGGAAGGCTCTGATCAACTACAGCTGCGACATCGTGGAGCGGAGTCTGAAGAACGTCATCAGCGTCGTACAGATACTCTGTCAGATACTGCTATAGCTGCTGAGCCGAATCAGACTCTGAATGCGCTGGCTCTGCTGCCTGAGCTGCTGCTGAAGGATGCAGAGCTCTGCGTCTTCCGCTCACCTCGATCCGGCTGCCTCTACATCCAGGACGTCGCTGTGGCAGATCTACTGGCTGTTGCTGCTGCGACACAGCGCGATACTGCTGGCTCTGAGTGACGTCGAGCTGCATCTGATGCACCTACAGCCCTCGCTCACAGACAGCCCCAATGCGAGCTAGAAAATCAGAGACATCTTCATGCCTGCTACCAAATGAATGATGTCGCTGCTCGAAGCTGCGGATCTCCCGTAGAACCTCGGATGTCTCTCTAACCTGTAATAAATAACTCAATAATCGGATAATCATATTAAAATAAAATTAATAACAAAAAATATAAATATTTTAATTACAAGTGCGGTGTACGCCTCCGCAGATCTCACGAACCTCTAAGCTTCTCCACCGATCTGGCGGTCCTCTGGATTGTTGATGAAGCGGACCGTGCACTCCTAGAACCAAGGCAAGTAGTCCTTCGCCGTCTCAGCAATGCCTGGTCGTAACTCCGATCACCAGGGTGTCCAACCGTTGCTCCCAGCGCGCAATGGCGACCTAGTGGAAGGTGCGTCAATCATCGCTGGGTCGGCTGATCCGATTTAGGCGGTGCAAATGCCTATGCTCAGCAGCGACCAGTAACAGAGTCGGTTCGGGTATCTCCTGACGATACCCGAACTGTCTCTGTTCGGAACGTGGAATTCGACCACGTCAATGAAAATAAGCTGAGTGACTGTGGTCCAAATGCCACGTCCCGCACTGCACTGCGCAGGCAAAGCAGCCAACAGTCCGTCTAAGTAAGCTGTCCACAGAAACTGTCGTATATGCATATATATATAAACAGTATATTTATAGTTATAATATAAGCAGTCCATCTGATCTAATCTATTGGCCGCTGCTGCTGCGACACAGCGTGATACTGCTGGCTCTGAGTGACGTCGAGCTGCGTCTGATGCACCTACAGCCCTCGCTCACAGACAGCCCCATGCGAGCTAGAAAATCGGAGACATCTTCATGTCTGCTACCAAATGAATGATGTTGCTGCTCGAAGCTGCGGATCTCCCGCAAAACCTCGGATGTCGCTCTAACCTGTAATAAATAACTCGATAATCGGATAATCATATTAAAATAAAATTAATAACAAAAAATATAAATATTTTAATTAGAAGTGCGGTGTACGCCTCCGCAGATCTCACGAACCTCTGAGCTTCTCCACCGGTCCGGCGGTCCTCTAGATTGCTGATGAAGCGGACCGTCTGCTCCTGGAACCAAGGCAAGTAGTCCTCCGCCGTCTCAACATGCCTGGTTGTAACTCCGATCACCAGGGTGTCCAACCGCTACTCCCAGCGTGCAATGGCGACCTAGTGGAAGGTGCGTCAATCATCGCTGGGTCGGCCGATCCGATTTAGTCGGTGCAAATGCCTATGCTCAGCAGCGGCCAGTAACAGAGTCGGTTCGGGTATCTCCTGCCGATACCCGAACTGTCGAACAGTTTTGTTCGGAACGTGGAATTCGACCACGTCAATGAAAATAAGCTGAGTGACTGTGGTCCAAATGCCACGTCCCGCACTGCACTGCGCAGGTAAAGCAGCCAACAGTCCGTCTGAGTAAGACGTCCACAGAAACTGTCGTATACGCATATATATTATAACTATAAATATAAACAATATAATAAAAATAATTAAATTACAAATTCAACTTAACTGAAAGCTAAAACATACCTCTGGTGCTGTTATCACCGACAGCTGATCCTTGTAACCGAGCAAATTATGCCCGGTGATGTCCTGTCAGCTCTTCTCTGTGCGTCATCTGCCAAAAAAATAAAATATTAAAAAAAAGTTTCTCAATCAACAATAATTCACAAATTATTATGCAGGAGAAATATACCTCCGCGCATATGAACATCCAGGGGAAAACAGCGGATGATTGTCCGCAAGACTCGGACGAACCAGAGGTATCCTCTCCCAAGCCCACACCTGTGTAAGAAACACTGAACAAATTAAAATATCTATAGCAACATATTCTACCTTAAATTCACTATGTGAATTTCGAATAAATACCTGAAGAATAACAGGCAACCTCCAATATACTCGTTGCCAGTCGCTGCCTGGCACAAGTTGTGGTAGAGATACGCGAGGACCGCACTCCTACAACTATCGGCTCGACAGACTGTAAAATCCTCGAGCATGCGCGCCAAAATCAGGGATGTGCTGTTCTTCGACGAATCACAGAACAGAAAACTGCCCATCAGCCACAACACGTAGCACCGAGCACGCTGCTGGTAAACGTGTTCTGGTCCATCTACCTCTGGGCGCGTACTCAGATGTGCAATAATGCTGCGGAGCATTATTCGGCTACCTCTCACATCCGCATCGGCTGGCGCAAAACCAAAAAAGTCCGTGAAGTACTGCTACCAGCCGACGCCAGGAATCTCTTATCGACCACTAACGGGCCGACCCTCCACCGCTAGGTCCAACATCACCTCCACGTCATGCAGTGTGATCGTGGCCTCCCCGAACGGCAGATAGAATGTGTGTCTCTGGCCTCCACCGCTCCGCGAGCGCTGTCAGTAGGGCCCAGTCGTAAAGAATGGACCCTACCCTCCGCACCAACCCAAATCCTAGCTCGTCGATATAATGGAGCGTCCGATCATGCTCCGCGTCGATCAGTCTCCAGAGTGTGTGTCCACTCGTCTGATACTGAGCGGAGAGTCGTATCTCTCCTCCCCTATGAAGATGTGGGCCGATCCATGTTCCCCCTGAGGGAACAATAGATCATCGACTGCGGGCCCCTACTCGAGCGCCCGCTGCTGCTGAGATGGTTGTCCTCGTTCCATCGCTGCAATCCGTAGGTGTAGAAGGTTTCTTATTCATTTTCTAATTTCTATTACATTTTATATTTCCACTAATATCTACTGTTTAGCAACCTAAATTTAATTCAAAAGGTTTTCAGGAACCCTAAACCATAAATAATTTTAAATTATACTATTTCATAAATTTTCCTAGCATTCATTATATCTATTAATTATGATCGCAAATATTAAATGTTCAAATATATTTAACATTACAACTACCCTAAAATAATATTCTAATTATTATTTATTACTAAAATTTAAAATTCAATTCTAAAAAAAATTATTATGCATAATAATTATAAATCCTAAAATTATATACTAGTTATTCATACCCTAAATCAAAATACAAATTATTCATAATTATTCATACATAATACTAAAACTATAAAATTTAATCATGCATAATTATTTAAAATACTAATTATTCAATTTCTAAAATTAAATATAACGAAAATTATATGATAAAAAGAATTAGGATAAAAAACATACGAGGATATCGTTATAATTCTAATAAACCGTCGAAATTTTTACTATATTTGATAATTTTTTAGGTGTGTGTGAAAAATTGATAGAATTTTCCCATTTTGTAATCTGCGGCGTAGTTCGCAATTGAGAAATGCGGACGCAGGTAGTTTTAAAGGGGTCGGCATACACCATAGTATTCGCATACAACGATTGCTAACGAACTATTAAAAAATTCAGACCTTTGCTCATAACTTCTTCAATTCGCAAACCTTTGCGTCCACGCTTGAATTTTGGGCACTATGTTTGTATTTGATTCAACAATTTCTGCAAACAAAAAATTCTTAGTAAAAATTATAATGGTGAGTGTGCGGGTAGAGTCCAGAGGAGAGATTTCCTCCCTAAGCAAATCTCTAACTATAATAGGTTTGAAATTGACAGTAAGAGAAAGATGGATAGGAGAGATTCAATGGAGTTTTCCACAACTTCAATCAAGAGGAGAATTCCTTGCGATTGTAGTTTTGTGTTTGATTCCTCAAACAAGAGCAAAGCAGAGAGAGGAGGAAGAAGAGACCGACTCGCTTCTCAAGGCTCTTAATCCTAAGTTTTAGATTTTTTCCTTTTCTAAAACGCCCTTCCGTATTCATCTTCGATTTTCTTCTCCTCTCTGCCTGGTCTAACTCCCGACGCTCTGACCACCAATCCCGTCGGCAGTCCGGCAGTCGAACTTCTTCTTCTTCTACCACAGCAGGTATGTTTTCATTTCCATTTAGTCTTCATTTTGATTACTGGGTCAGGATACTGGGTTTGTACGTTTTGATATTTGAAAATGAGCGGATCTTTCAGAGATCATCTTTGTTTTGTTATTTTGATTAGTGGGCTCTTTATTTGCTTAGCCAATATATGAAAGAGGAGAAAGAACGAGGAGGGTATTAGGCATATAAGGTATTTGATGTTTGGTCTGGGAGAGCTCTTACCCTTGCAATGCTATTTTCCAGCATTGACTTGATGATTGCTAAAATCGCTATAAAATGTAGCGACGCATAATTATAATTGTGCGAACGGCAATTATGCGTGTTGATATTAATCATAGTGATAATTTTTAGTGCATTTTTTATCTTATTTTATATTTTATATTGTTTTAGTGGGTGTTGTTAAGAAGCAGGAGGTTGAGAGAGTAGTGAAGGGAAATGAATGTGGACTACTAGTGATTGGGATGATTTCCAAATTGGAGATGTAATCCAGTGCTTGGAACACGTAGTTAGAAAACCCAAGTTCATACCATCTGAAAGTGGCGCCGTTCGAATTGAATGCTGATAATTCTTTTGTGAGAAAATTAGCTACTTTTTTTTTATTTTTTTAAGTTTTCTTAGGCCAAATACATAATTTAACTTCCAAACTTCAAATGTTTTTCCCAATGTAAACCTGAACTTTATGAGTGACCTATTAGACTTCTGAACTTTGCACGAGTGATTTACAAAACAGTTGAATTTTGCACAAATGATCTATTAGACACCTCATCCAAAATAAAAAGACACGTAGCTAGTTATAAGTTTATTCATATTTTTACAAATTTAGGTGTCTAAATGGTCACTTGTATACAAGTTTAAGTGTCTAATAGGTCATTCATGTAAGTTCAATTGTTTAAATAATCACTTACAAAATTCAGGCGTCGAGTGGGGAAAAAACATAAAGTTCAAGGGTGAATTTGCGCATCTAGCCAATTTTCTTATCATATATGATGCTGCATTTAGTCCTCTGCATTTTGGTGAAGCAAAGGTAAAACAAATCCTTTGAAGTTTGAACCCTGAAAAGAGTCAATATATTTAGTTAATTATTTAATTCTTTTGACACGGTGCTTAAGTTGTACATGTTTATAAATGCTTTTGTGTACTAGATACGTTCCTGGAGCTGTACAGAACTTCATCAGATAATGATTTCGCAAACGGTGGGTAGAGTTAGTAGAGGTGCAAATAACTAAACTGGGAGTTTTCGTTCTTACCAGAAATTTTGATGTGTTTTTATGTATTATTTTTCTCTAGAAATTTTGTAGCTTTTCTTAACCATTTCAATTTAATATATACAATTTCGCTGCATTATTTGCATATTGCAGTTGGCAATTAGGAAAGTATATGATTTGGAAATCATCCCAATTTCCCGATCACTAGCCCACATTCATTTCCCTTCCCTACTCTCTCCACATCTCCGCATCTAACTACTAAGAACAAATTTCGCTTTTGCTTATTGTTCTTTGGGTTTTACTAAAAACTGTTTATAACAGATCAATATTGAGCTTTCATGTATATAAATTAATCTTCATTGTATCACAAGACATGCACATGTTATTTTCATTATTTCAATTTTTTTTCAATCTATTTGTTGTCCATCCCAATGTTTGTTGTGAATAACTGCAGTTTTCTGCTTTTACCTAACAGCCTCTTTACCTGTGAATCTCTTCTTTATGAGTTGCAGGTTTGTAGAGCTTCACTTTACTAATTGATTTGGACAGATGGACGTTTTGCTTATTGCAGATGCTGAACTCTGTTTCTTGTGGTGGTGTATCAGATAATTTGGACTGAGGTTGGAGAGTCAGATAAAATGCTTCTTGAACTTGAACAAGAATGTCTTCAAGTATATAGAAGAAAGCTCCTTTTAGAAAAAAAGGTGGATCAAGCAAACAGGAACAGAGCTCAGCTGAAAGAAGCAGTTGCTGATTTAGTTTAGTGGTTTTGAACTTTTCAAGAAATTATCAACTATTAGCTTTTTTTGTTTTTTGAAAGAGATCGACTTTTAGCTTTTGATTGCTTATCGTTAGTAATATAAATCACATGGAAATATTATCTTATGCTAATTTTAGTATTAGATTATATAATTTAATTTGGAATCTCAATCCATTTTAATATTCTCTAAGACTTCTAGAACAGCTGATATATTCCTGCATCACATTTGCTTTCATTTTAAATATTATTAAGATCTGATAAATCAATTTTTCCTCTTTTCAGCTGTCCACAATTCTTGCATTTTATTTTTAATAAATATTATTAGGATTTCATATATCAATTTTTTCTTTTCTTTTCAGCTGTCCAATTCTAGGCTAAGGGACGTACAATGGTGCAAAGTTTTCATGTATTTTAGAACCTTTTTTTGTTTAATTAACCAAATCGTTCTCTTTCGGTTCGGTTCTCCTATTTGTACAAATTGTTCGATTCGAGTTTGCACACCCCCTATAAATAAGAGAACTATTTTGGAAACCAAATCTGGATAATTTTATTGAGTCTAAAAAATTGACAAAGCCCAGTTGGACTCAATAGGGCAGCTTAATTTACAACCTGGTAAGATATCATATTACTAACTTCAGCCTTCAGAGGTTTGAAGTGAAACAAATCAATATTTATATACAGAAGAAATGAAGCATTTTCATGTTCTTCATACATCAATTGCTGAATACAGAAGAATGATTTATAACAAACAATACCCATTTGAAAACAGAGATTGAAATCATAGAAGTAACTTTAAAAAAAACACATCAACAACAAAGAGGGCAAATTATAAGACCATTTTCATTACAATCCTGGCAATATCTCCTAGACAAGCCATCATCTTCAACAATTCTATGACTGCCATTGCAATTGAAACAGAGCACAAATCTAAATCCACCACACCCTTCACATGGTCCTATAGACCCATCTAAGGGAACCCCTTGAAATAGCAATTTAAGCTTACCTTGTTCATGTAATCCTAGAACCTCCTCTGCTCCTCCTACATATCTTCCTTTTATGAAAAGTCTTGGAGGCATTACTTTGCCTTCTAAAACCTTCCATAGCTCTTCTTTAAACTCTTTATGCATTGACACATCTCTTTCGTAGAATATAACCTTAAAGCTCTCTAAAAGAAACCGAATTTTATTGCAATCTTCAAAGGTTTTCCTTATTCCTTTAAGTGTTGTTGTATATAAAATTACAGAGTCATTACCTCCTGGAGGGCACTTTTCTTCAAACTCTAATAATGGGTTTTGGTTTTCTTCCAGTCTACGTGCTTTTAATGGCGGCCCTTCTTCTTCGTCTTCGTCTTCTTCCATTACTTGGAGGCTCTCTTTCTTAATTCTTTCTCTTCTTTCTGCTTCACTTATCTTAGCATGCTCTTTCACTGCATCTTTAAACGCCTTAAGAAGATTTGGATCGAAAAGTGTACCGGAATTCAGATCCGGTCGCCGGAAGGACGAGATATTAATTTCTGACAGAGGTTTCTGTTGTTGTCTAATATTATTGGAAAATTGGGTTGGATTTCTTTGCTGAGTGAGTGGAGGCCTGACATTTTCCTTATCATCAGTGTCATCAATATCCATTTCTTCTTCTTCGTCTTCGAGATCTCTCATAAGCTCTGCAACATCAATAATATCAGGCTCAACTTTTAGTTGGTCTGCATGTTTGGGTATGGAGGGAATTTGAGTCATCTGAGATTTTGAATTCTTTGGAAATATTGTTTCAATAAACCCATCAGCTGCATTAACGAGAAGAATTCGATCTTGCTTCAAATAACCGATTGGTTTGATTGATTTCAACTTGTTCAATAATTTCCCTTTCATACCCTTCATTCTTCTGATTTTCCCCTGAAATTTTGGTTTGAAAAACGTTTAGACAGGTTGTTGTGAGCTGAGCTAATTTGTTTGGAAGAGACAGAGAGAGAAAAATACTTCTCAATCCCAACGGCTATAAGACTATTATTTTATTTATATATTTACAGGCAGCTGGAATGGACTCAAACAAAAGTATAAAGAAAGGAGGAATTTTGATTACCACAGAGCAATAGAGCATGGGTAACGGTCATAATTGTTTTGGTGGGGTGGCCCTTTTACAATACATTCATTCATAGTTCTAATTTGGTCTTTCCCACCGTTTCAACTTAAGTTGATTTATAAATATTTTTTTTTAAATTGATTTGTTTATCAAAATAATAATAATTATATATGGTTTAAATGGGTGAGAGTCAAAAAAAGAAAAGAATATAAATAATGCTGGTTTAAATTAGATGTCTCGTAACAGTTGATAATCTTAAACATAATTCAAGAATTCCTATTAGAACTATATATTATATATTAACTTTATTAAATTATTTTTAATTAACTTTTCACCCTCAACTTTTAGAAATTCAACGTTTTCACCCTATTTTGATCTTTAAAACAAATTCACAGCTTTTCTTAACAATTTCACCATACACTTAAATATGGTTAAGTTAAAAAATAAAAATTTTAAAATATTCATTCCCTAATTTTCAACCAAATTTCAACTTTGAATCACATTTATTTTTATCAAGCTTTACATCACATTCATCTTAAATTCAAAATTCAAATTTGCAAATTATATGAATAACAATAGTGGAACTTGAACAAAAATATTAGTGGGTGTACCATACACAATAATTATATGTACATTTTATATTTGAAAATATATATACCAAAATAAAAATTATAAAATAAATAAAAAATAATAATGACTCGCGAAATATAAAAAATATTTTGAATTACCATCCTAATTTATTTCTATAAGAAAAATTAAGGAATAATTTAAAAAGTGACTCTACTTAATTCAATTGACAAAAATAAATTTATTTGCAAAAAAGTACTATTCATCATCTCAAAGTAGATTCAAAGACTAGGTTTTTAGATGTGTAATAAAAATAATTAAGGAAAAGAATATTTTGAAGAGAAAAATTAATAATGCATGAACACAAATGACAGTAAAAAATAAACACAAATAAACTCAACGAAATTGAGAAAAATTAATTAAATCTCAAATATAAACTTGGTTCAATGCTATTGGATGCTAGTTAATCTCATGATCAACTTGAATATTATTCTTATATAGAGAAATTTAACGAAAATAACATAAAGAGAACAAAAATGAATTGACAAACCAAAAGACAACATGCTGTGCTGTAAATAAAATAATGCATGCTAGAATTGATGATAAACTCATGAATCTGACTTAAATCTACAATAAACTAAAATTTGAAAAATGTAACAATTTTAGCACCAAGTATAAACAATTAACAATTTCAACATATTTTTAATTTTGTAATAAAAATAGCACAAATAATTAACTTTGTAAAATTTCAGCATATTTTGAAATTAAGGATCAATTTGATATTTTTTAAAATATTAAAATTGCCTCAAAACTTTCAATTTTTAACAAATTTTACCTATTTTCAATTTTAAATCGAAAATATTCCTAAATAGTACCATTAACCAATTTCATCATAATTTTAAACCTATGAAATGTATAAAAATCTAATTTCCCTTTATTTTTAATTATATTTATTTTTATATATTTAAATTATTTAGAATAGCATAATTCAAATTATTTATTTCATCTTTATTTAATTTAATACAATTAATATATTAATAAATTTGAAATTTTTTAAGAAAAGAAGTAAATAATTTATTTACACAAACTACATATTACATATTATATTTTATTTATTAAATTAAAGATTTAATTAAAAATTAAAATCAATAAGTTGAATTGAGTTTTTATGAAAAATGTATGAAAAATTAACCTATAAAACATTGATAACGACAACATCGTCGAATAAATTTTTGCTTCACGTATCAATTCGACATTGCCTATTAAATAAATATTTTATTTTAATGAAAAATAAAAGAAAGAAATTATTTATGTTCTTCGTCAAGATCATGACTAACTAAAAATAGCAAAATATTGAACCACAATAACTATTATTGTGCACAGCAACTAGTGTGAAAATCATTATCTAACATAAAATGAAATTTTAAAAATATATATAAGACATATTTTAATTAAATAAAAGTAATATGTATAAATAAATTATTTTTTAAAAAAAATATATATTTTAAATTAATTAGAATATTAATTAAATAAAATTAAATTAAGATAAATAATTTAAATTATTTTATTTTAAATAATTTACATATATCATAAAAAATAATTTGAAAGTAAAGTGAATGGAAAAATATATTCTAAATTTAAAAGGTTTAAAATTAGTTAATGTTATCAGGAGAGTATTTCAGTTTAAAATTGGAAAGAGGTGAAATTTATTAAAGACGGAAAGTTTTGTGAAAATTTTAATTTTATAAAAATTTGAATGGGTCTTTAATATAAGAAATGCTGAAATGATTATAAAGGTCATCATTCGTGTTGTTTGTGTTACAAAGTTGAAAATATGTTAAAATTGTTACATTTTAGACAGTTGGTATTGAAATTATTACTTTAGCCATAAAAAAAGTTTTCAATAAATATGTCTACGGGTTGGATTATGGTCAATTGGAAGGTCCAATTGACCCAAAACCCGAAATATATGTAAATAACTGGACTAGACCGAACCCTATTAATATGTGGGTCTATCTCAAGTTTTTTTGGGTCAGGTCAATGTTAACTTGACAGCCCCGACAAAAAATTGCAACCCCTGTTTTGAAAACTAATAGCAGCCAAAATTTAGTTACACTTAGCACCTGTTTTATATATCTAACACTAAATTTGTAGCACCTGTTTTATATATCAAAAACTCAGTTTTTAACACAAAAGCCAATTGAATTGGCACCTATTTGAGAAATAAAATCATCCAAATCAAATTAATTATTCCAAACACAATTCAATTACCACCATACAACATCACTAAATCATCCACGCATAACAATACATCCATCCAAAATAAAAAATAATAACTACTGCAAACACAATTCAAGTACCAACAATAATACATAATCACCAATCATCAAAGTACAATAATTCAATTTTTAGAAATTCAACTTGGTTAATGTTCTTAAGTTCGACTGCCTAGGGGTTGAATACTACTGAACTTGACCTACGTGTGACCCTCCCCTCGAGTAAGACCCGGGAAGGTCGGTCACTAGGGTAGCTTACAATTATTAATTTCAACATAAAAATTTCTAGTTCTCCATCATCACTCTGTCTTTTTTGTTATCAAATATAAGTGTTTTGAGAAAGTGTCGTACCTACAAAATAAACAAATAGAGAAAATCACAAAAGAATAACAACATGATAATTTGATAATAAAAGCAAGCAAGAGTCTTGAGTAATGATAAAAGAAAATCAACCGTACTTAATCAAAAGATAAAGATGATAATCTGGTTCATCCAAAACTATCGATGGTAAAGCTACACAATAATTTAAAAAGTAATGTCACGATAAAATGCAATGCAATGCATTCAAAGTAATGAACACATTCAAAATAGTTATAAAAATTACATTATACTTTTCAAGTTTTTCTTCAATAGTCATAGGGGATGCCTTGCACCAATTTTAAAGACAAAGCAATGCTTCGACGATCTTCAGAGTTAAAGAACTCCTACAAGAGTCTAGAACTCTGCCCGATTTGCTAAATGCACTCTTTGAAGCAACTGTAGATATAGGGACAACCAATATATCTTTATCCATTCTTGATAAGACTGGAAAATGCGGTGAGTTATTTTTCCACCATGAAAGCACTTGAAAGTCCTCCACGTCTTCTTCAATGACTTCAACGAGATACACTTCCAACTCCGATTTTTTAGAACGACCGATAATATGAATCTTTCACCTTTTGTATGTGAAATCTCACTTTTCACTTGATTCAGAACCACAAGGTTTATCATAGCCCCCACTTGATTGAGAAAGATCAATTGAATGTGATGCTGTTGATGTTTGATTTTGATTTTTACTAAAAGGTGGTGATAAAATATTTTTGGATGCGCGTGCCGAACTAGTTGGTCTTTAAAAATGATTTTAGAGTCGCCACCCGCTTTCGGGACACCAATTTTAATTTTCTAAAATGACTCCGTTTTTAATTTTAAGGCACTGGTCAAAATATTCAAAAATCTGGGTAAGGGGGTAGGGTACGACGATTTAATTTTTAATTAGACCGTCGCCCGGCAAAACCGGCCTCTTGGTTTGTTTAATTTCCAAAATTTAAGTTTTATTATTTTTGAAAAAGTCGTTGCGTGATTAATTTCTAGCGATGTTCCTAATTGGCGTTTTTCGGTCAATTTGCGAAAATAATTTCAAACAAAAATAAATTGCGGAAATTAAAAATACGAAAAATAAATCCTACAACTAATTACAAACCGAATCTCTATTAAATTACATTCTACCCATAAAAACCCCAGAGATAGACCCTAATCCCAACAATAAT
>CANUEY010033563.1:0-20506 GCA_948099555.1 Croton setiger
TGTGGTAGTTGACGTCCGCTCCTTAGCTTCAGCTTGATTTGGACTTATTTTATGTGATTAATGTATGCAAATGCAAGTTATCAAAGAGATGCAATGCAGAAAGCAGTAAAGAATTGCCTTTGAGATGAAGAATCACCGTAGACAAGAAGGGAGAAGAGAGCGGCTGTCAACACAGCTCAAGGTGTGAGGAAAGTGATGGGGTTGGGGGGGGAGGTATTTATAGGTGATTTTTGGCCAAAAAGTCAACAGGGGGGCCCGGGCTGCTGTCGAGGGCAGCCGGGGCTGCCTCTTGGAGGGCGGCCAGAGGCACCCTTGGAGGGCGGCCAGAGGCGCCCTTGAAGGGCGACCTGGGCTGCCTCTAGAGGGCGGCTAGGGATGCCTCCAGAGGGCGGCCTAGGCTGTCTTGGAGGGCGGCCATGGGCGCCTTCCTTAGTCGGCCAGGGCTGCCTTTCCTCCGCAACTCGCGCGTTTTTCATTCCGGAGCCTTTTCGGGACGTTTCGGGACTCTGAAGGCTATTTTGAGGGCATTTCTGTGACCCTCATAAAATCCCGGACATTTCAAGTACCATGAAGGCATACTTCCGGTGCTATTTTACGAAAATGTCCAGTCCAGCGCGACTGTTCGCGGTATGTGGAAAATCATTTTCCGGGCCTCAAAATTTGAGTATTCACAGTTGCCCCCCACTGGGCGACATAAATAAGATTTATGGACCTCAGTGGCGTTCTGAATCGCAAATTTTGAGGTCGGAGTTTGACCGCGCGGGGAAGACCCGCGTTTTGGGATTTTGCCTATAAATAGGGGAGGGGAGGTGGTCTTTCTCTTCACATTCCACTCACCACTCTCTCATTTTTCTCTCTTGAAATTTCTCTCAAGTTTTCTTTTGAAAATTCTTATGAAGAAGTTATGGAGGAAATGCCTTTATTTGATTTTTCCGACCTTCGATCCGGGAATCATCTTCGGAAAATAATCCCTCGGGTACGGGAGGCGTAGGAGAAAGCTGGCCCTGGTGGGAGCCGTCATCCTCGGGAAGGAAGATGGACTTTTCCAAAGCTTATAGACTTGGAAAAGCTCTTGGAATGATAGTATCCTCGGAGCACGTCCAGGCCAGATGCTATAATTGCAACCAGGTTTCTCCAAATGGGACCGGTTGGACTCACAGCAAAAATCTAGGGGAATGTACTATCCCTAGAGGCCGGTAACGGCAATTTGCCATTTTAATCTCCATTGTAAAGCTAGTAGCAAAATAGGAAAATCAAAATTGATGTAATGGAATTTTTTTTTATTAATAAAACTTGAGATTTTTGAAAAAATTGTTCTTTGTTTATTATTGTTAATTTTATGCTGAAAATGATTCAAATCATGGAGTAATTTTAAATGAAAACTTCAATTTTGGAAGAAATTTTGTGAAGTAGGAAGAAATCTTATGAAAATAGGAAAGGATCTACGAATTAGGAAGGGAATCAACCTAATTGGGGTGGGATTTTGCTGTTTTGGAAGCAAAAATCCGCGTGGAGGGCAGTCGGATGCGCCTTCGAAGGCTGCCTAGGCTGCCTTAGAGGGAGGCCAGAGCTGCCCTTGGAGAGCGGCTTAGGCTGCCTCCTCAGGGCGGCCTGGGGCATCGTGGAAGGCGGCCAGGGGTGCCGTGGAGGGCGGCCATGAGCGCCTCAACCTCTGTTTTTCTATAAATAGGGTTTTCTTCATTTTTTTCTCAACACCACCTCGATTTGTGTGCGAGAAAGGCCAAATTCAGGCTCGAAATTCTCTATTTTTCAAAGAGAATGAATCTATACTTCAACCATGTTATGCATAATTAGACAAAGAGTCTTTTGAAGGTGGAAAGGATTAATCTGCAGCAATATGGTGTGTCCGCTATTACTACCCTAAGGGGGATAGTAATAGATTGGGATTTTCTCCGTGCTTGCATTAGGTTTTGGGATCCTGATGCGCACGTTTTCAGGTTCGGTGCTATGATGGAAGAGATGTGCTCTCTCTTTGAGGAATTTTGTGCAATTATTGGGTGTGATCCGAACGGTCCTTTGGTTAAGCTAGAGGTCAGGGTAGGCTATTTAGGCTCTTTTGAAACTCTTTTCCACTTTTCAAGGGTACAATCACGGAGAATGATTGTGGATATTCAGAAAGTGATTCTGCCATTTTTGATTGATGAATTTCTAGAAGCTAATCCTGAGAATCCAGAACAAATGAGGCTTAGGATGTGTGCCTTTGTGTTCTGCTCTTTGACTGGTTTTTTGTTTAGCAATGAGCTAAGATTTGGAGACCTTCGATTTTGCCCCTTGGTTCAACAAATGGAAGGGATGAATTGCATTGGTGGCATTATTTTGGTCGGAACTCTAAGGAGCTTGGATAGGGCAGCCTTAAGTTTTGAAGGTTGGACTGTTTCTCCAGTCATTCTTCAAATTTGGCTTAAGTATCATTTTGCGAGTGGTTGCAATTCCTTCTGTCACCTCTTATAACGTATCACAGTATCGAATGAGAAGGATTTTTGTTACTCAACCCTCGGTTGATGCCTGGACCTCTTGGTTGTTGGAATTAGGTCCGGATGAGGTGCAGTGGTACATTCCTTGGTACCGTGCTACACGTTTCATCCAGGCTAGTTCGGGTCATACTCAGGTTTTCCTTCCTGGTCTTACCCATTGTTAATGGTACAATGCTTCTCGCGTTTTGTGACAAATGGGCATTGACCAAGTCGTTCCTGTTCTGGATGGTCACGCCTACGACTCTCCTATTAGTTGGAAGGTCTTGCGCGCCGTTCTTAAAGTCTGGGTAAGGGACCATCATATGGTGAAGCCTCTTCCTGACGCTTCTAGGGTTCAGACTTCTCCTGAATATCGAGCTTGGTTCATAGCTTATGTATGGCCAATTGAGGGACCGAGGAGGAACCTCCTGCTGAGCAGGCTAGAAGGGTGGCACAGACTTTTGCTGGTGATGATGAAGACTTTGGTGAAGAGATCAAACTGACTCCTAAGGTGGCGGAGTTAAAAGAAGACTCAGAATCTAAGGAAGACGCGAACGACGTTTCCCCCAGTAATGAGCTTGAGGCCTAGACCTTTAGGTTGACTCGAGTTTCTCAATTTTAACTTTTGACTTTTATGAATTTTGTTTTTGAATGTTGACTCTCGGGTTTTGACTCGAATTTTGGACTTAAGGATTTTTCTTCCCAAGTATAATTTGGTTTCTTTTTCTAGCTCTAACTTTTGCCTAAGTCGCTCTTTCGGGTTTTCAACTTAGCAAGCTGCCCATTTTTGCCTAAGCCGCCCTTTCAGGTTTTCAACTTAGTGGGCTTTTATTTATTTTTTTTACTTGCTCTAATTTTTGCCTAAGCTGCCCTTTCGGGTTTTCGACTTAGTGAGCTTTTCCTTCTTTTTTTTATATTTAATTGGCAAAGAGAATGAAAATTGGAATTTTCATTGATTTTGAACCGAGACCGAAGGGGTCGCCTACGTATCTCCACAATACAATACTTTTTTTCCTTTTCTTTACAAAAGGAGAATCAGGTTCACGTAGTTCTGTTACAATGCATGTGATTTATACATAATATCTTTTTAGTTGATCTAAATTGCATGGGTTTATGAACTCCAAACCATCTAGATCTGCTAGGATGACTGCTCCGCTTGGAAAGAATTTTCTTTAGAAGATAAGGTCCTGCCCATTGAGGGCGGAACTTTCCACGGAGATCTATGACTGGTGCTCTGATTTCTTTAAGGACCAAATAGCCTTCTTCCAACTTCCGGTCTTTGACTTTCTTTTTGAAATGTCTAGCCATTCGCCTTTGGTACCTCTGAATCTGATGTAGAGCCTGTAGTCTTCGTTTATCTAGACCCAAAAGTTGTTGATGATAATTGCTGATCCAATCGGTCTCACTGATCTGGCTTTCTTGGATGATTCTGGTTGAATGAACTTTGAGTTCAATGGGGAGTACCGCTTCAATCCATATACCAAGGAATACGGTGTTGCCCCAGTTGGTGCTCGAATGGCAGTTTTGTAACCCCATAAGGCATAAGGTAACTGTTCATGCCAACATTTGTGGTTTTGAACCATTTTCAAGAGGATGACTTTGATAGATTTATTTGCAGCTTCCACAGCCCCGTTTGTTTGAGGTTTGTAAGGAGAAGACTTATGATGCTGGATTTCTTGTCCTTTAGGAGGCTTGCAAATTCCTCTTGGAAATGAGTTCCATTATCTGTGATGACTTCAAAGGGTGTTCCATATTGACATAAGATGTTGGTATGGACGAATTGTGCTGCCTTTTTGGCGTTCAAGACTGAGTAAGAGGCCGCTTCAACCCATTTTGTAAAGTAATCCACGGCTACTAAAATGAACTGGTGGCCATTTGAGGCCTTTGGGTGAATTTTTCCAATCACGTCAATTCCCCAAGTAGCAAAGGGCCATGGTGAAGAAATAGGATTCAAGACAACAGGTGGTTGCCTTTTTAGCTTGGCAAAGATCTGGCACTCATGACATCGTTGTGCATGTTTTACACAATCTGTGTTCATGGTCAACCAGTAGTAGCCCAAATTCATGATTTTTCGAGCTAAGGCCATTCCATGCATGTGTGGACTAAATTCACCATCATGTATGGATTCCATGATTGACTCGGCTTCTGCTTCATCTACACATCTCAAGTGGATGTCATTCCAGGCTCTTTTGTAAAGCATATCTCGAATGAGGATGAAGCTAGTCGCTAAATGTCTTAGAGTTCTTTGGTCGGTTTTGGATGAACCTTCCGGGTACTCTTCATGCTTAAGGTAGTTCCAAATATCCCAATACCATGTCTTGTCGTCTACCATGTGCATTATGGATGCTGGCTGTTCTTGAAGCTAAATTGTCAGTGGCCAGATGACTTTTCCTTCCCCAACGTCCATCATTGAAGCTAAAGTGGCTAAGGCATCAGCAAATTGATTCTTGGCCCTTGGTAAGTAGTTAAAGGTCAAATCATCAAATTGCTGAGCTAATTTATCTAAGCGTCGAAGGTAATGGACCAGACGCTCCTCTTTTATTATCCATTTTCTTAGGGCTTGGGAGACTATTAGATTAGAGTCACCGAAGACCTTTAAACTTCTTATCCCTCGGTCTAGGGTTGCTTCTAACCCTTTTATGCAGGCTTCATACTCTGCTTCATTGTTAGTACACCCAAAACTTAGTTTGACTGCAATCGGGATGTATTCGCCACAAGGAGTTTTGAATAATACTCCGATCCCATTACCATGATGGTTAGAGGCTCCATCAAAGTACATTTCCCAATGGCAAGAGATCTTCATCAGGAAATTCTATCTCTTACATTTGATCTGAAATAGGTAACTCAGCCAACTGGTCTGTTATGGCTCCACCTTTGACTGCTTTTCTTTGAACAAACTTTAGATCGAAGGCTGCAAGCACTGACATCCACTTAGCCATTTTATTGTCCAAAACCGGCCTTTCCATAAGGAATTTCAAAGGACTCGATTCTGTAATGACATAAGTAGTGTAAGATGAAAGATAGTGTTGCAGCTTTATGCAAGGCAAGTTAAGGCTAGGCACAGTTTTTCAATCCGATTGTATTTAAGCTCGTATTCCAACATCCTTTTACTAAGGTAGTAAATAGCATTTTCGACTTTGGAGTCTTCTGTTTGTTGAGCTAGTAAAACTCTCATGGCTTTATCGATTACCGACAAATAGAGCAATAATGGTTTCCCCAACCTAGGAGGCTGTAGGACTGGTGGAGTTAGCAAATACTGATTGACTTTCTCAAAAGCTTTCTGACAGTCTTAATTCCATTCTCGGAAAACTCTTTTTCTTAAAAACTTCAAAATTGGAACGCAGGTATCGGTCAATTGTGAGATGAATCAGCTGATGTATTGTAATCTCCCCAGAAAACCCCGGATTTCTTTCTCGATTCTCGGAGGTGGGATTTCTAAGATTGCCTTTGACTTAGAAGGATCAATCTCGATACCCCTTCTGCTGATTAGGTGACCCAGGAATACCCTGGAAGTAGCACCAAAGAGACACTTAGCTGGATTGAGCTTTAGGTTGTACTTTTGAAGTCTAAGGAAGAACTTCTCAAGTTCATGAACATGGATTTCAGCTGCTTTGACTTAATGACCATGTCATCTACGTATACCTCTACTTCTTTATGGATCATGTCATGGAAGATAGTGGTAGCCATTCTCTGATAGGTTGCCCCAGCATTCTTTAACCCAAAAGGCATAACCCTATAGCAATAAGTGCCCCATTCTGTGATAAAAGTCGTTTTCTCTTTGTCTGGAGGGTACATGATTATCTGGTTGTACCCTACAGCAAGATCAGTCAAGGAGACTGTCTCATGTCCGGCCATCCGATCAACTAGCAGGTCGATATGTGGTAAAGGAAAGTCATCCTTAGGACAGGCTTTGTTCAAGTCCCAGTAATCCATACACATTCTTACTTTACCATCCTTCTTCGGAACTGACACTATATTGGCTAACCAGGTAGTTTGAGCGATGGGCTCTATGAACCTGTTTTCTAACTGCTTGGTTACTTCTTTCATGATTTTCAAGGACCATTCTGGTTTCATTCTTCTCAACTTCTGTTTAACCGGCTTTTCCCCTGGAAAAGTTGAAATCTTGTGTACTGCAATGGCTGAATCTAATCCCGTACGTCGCTCGGCTTCCACATAAAGCAGTCGGTGAACTTCTTGAGGCACCCAACAATTTGATCTTTATATGTACAATCACATGCAATGTATGTATGTTCATTTTCTTTGCCAATTATTATTTGTTCTTTTGTTTCTTTTATTTCTATTTTTTCTTTATTTTTGCCAGAATGTACTTGGTAAGATTGACAAACGAGATAATCAAACGTTGGGATATTATTATTAAAAGAGAGGAAATCATCCTCAAAAGGTTACATCAGACTCGGGATTGGACTTAGGGAAATTTGACTCGAGTTGTACATGGATAGACTCAAGGTTTGGATTGACACTGGATTGGATGACGGACTATTCCTTCTCAGTACACTAATTGACCAAAGATTCTTGAGCCGACTTGATCAGGTAGACTGGATTCGGGAGTTCTTCAGAGTTTAAAATTACCACAACTTCATCATAGAGACTAGGTTGCATAAAGTCTTCCATGTGTTGGGAAGGATCTTCAGGTTCTTTACTTAGTACATCAGTAAAAAGTTCAATTCCCGGTAGCATCTTTTGGGATTGAGGGCAGTAGAATGGTTCTTGGAAACCACAATAAGGAATTATTGTTCCCTGTTTAACAAAATAGCCATTGAGGGTTCTAAAGTAGGGACGCATTATGATATCCCTTTTTCGTGAACCAGGGGCTTTTTGAGGTTTGAGATCCATCTCCATTAGGTCTTCTTATGTTGGTTCATATCCCAAATCGAAGGTTCCATTGGCAACCGGACTTTCCCAGGCAGGCACCGAAGGGTAGGCTTTCCCAGACTTAGCCATATTCATCCCAGGTAGGTAGGACATCTTCAACATCAATTTCAATATACAATTAATCTGCAGTGCCCCAAAATCAAAGAGGACATAAGGACTTGATACCCCGCCTTCTATGAATCAGATGATGTCAAATCGGAATCCAGAAAGGGCTATACTTGAATTTTCAGGATTAACTTCAAGGAAAGACTGATCCTTGGTGCTTCTGAGCTAGTTATAGTTATCCCCTTGAATGGTTATGATATTTTCCATATAAGGGAACTTGACTTTCTGGTGTAGGAAAGAGGGTATAGCCTTGGCTTGGTGTATCCAAGGCCTTCCAAGGAGGAGATTGAAGCTGGTATGGACATCAATGACTTGAAAAGGGATTTTCATTTTAGATGGCGCAATAGTGACTGATAAGGTAGCAACCCCTAAAACTTCTCTTCGGGTGTTGTCGTATGCCTTTACTATTTGGTTGGAAGGTGTAAAGTCAGAAACCTTCAGGCCCAAATAGCTAGCTACTCTCAAAGGGCATACATTAAGAGCTGACCCATTATCAATGAGTACCATAGGTACAGTCTTGTCCCTGGTTTGGACTGTGATGTAAGGGGCTTCATTATGGTTACCCTTATTTTCTGGGAGATCTTCATCTGAAAACCCAATGTTTTGTACTTTAGAAGCTTGGGTTAAAGTAGCCACAAGTGTTTCCGGACTTACTTCAACCGATGTTTGGAGTTGGGTTAACGCCTTGCAAAAAGCTTGGTGGTGAGGAAAAGATGAGGCTAAAAGTTCCCATATGGATACTCTTGCTTGGATTTTCTTTAGCTGTGTTAGGACTGGGTCCTCTTTTGGTTCAGCGGTTCCTCCCCTTGGTGGGCTCGATACTTTGTCCAGAATAATGGGCTCATATTGCCTTCCACTTTGAGTTATGGCATCCACTTCTTCGGAAAGTCATTCAGATCCAAGACACAAATGTTGTTCAATTCCAGGAAAAGCTTGAAAGGATCAAACAGTTCCTCTTGGGAGGTTATGGCATTTACCCCATGGTTGGGTAAAGGGTTGGTGTTAATGTTTGCTTTAGTTTTAGGTATAATCGACCCATTATCAACTAGGTCTTGAATCTGCCTTTTAAGGTCCAACAGGCTTCGGTTTTGTGCCCATTTCCTTGGTAGAATTTACAGTATTCATTGGTTTTATAGTTCAAGGGTAATGGGTTAGGTGGTGGCCTTGCCTCCAATGGTTTGAGGTATCCGGCCTTTACTACTTCTCAGAAAACTAAAGTGATTGGCATTCTGAGATCAGTGTAGTTTCTTCTGGGTTGATTATTGCTTAGGTTTAAAGGATTGGTTGGAGTGATACTGGCCACTTCATTTATTTTGTTTGGCGCAGTAGGATTTGGTTTCTTATATCTGGCTGAGTCATCGTTGAGTTGACCCAATTGGATAAGGTCTTCCACTTTAGTAGTTGTGGCTACAAGTGATTGAAAGGTAGGTAAATATTGGGTTTGAAGTTGGGATTGGTAAATAGGGAGTAGGTTTTTAATATAATGTCAACCTGTTCTTGTTCAGAAGGTCGGTTAATCATTTGGGCGGCTTTTGCCTTCCATCTTGTAAGGAACGAAGAGAAGGGTTCATTGCTCTTTTGCTTGGTGGTTTCAAGTTCCCTTCGGGTTACATCCACCTTAATGTTATAACTGTATTGGGTATTAAAAGCATTGCAAATGTCCTCCCAAGTTTTGATCTTGGATCTGTCCAGGGTTACAAACCATCTTAGGGCAGCACCAGTGAGGGATTGTTGGAAGAGTTGAGCCAGGAGCTCGGTACTTAAGCCAAAGGGGTTCAAGGCTCCCACATACATTTTCAGGTGGGTTTTAGGGCAGGAAGTCCCATCAAACTTTTCCATATTGGGCATCTTAAATTTGGTGGGTAGTCTGGCATCAGGGAAAAAGACAAGGAGTCCATGTCCATAAGTTCTTTGTGAGTTTTCAAAGCAGTGATGGATCTTTCCAGAGCCTCAAGTTTTTCTCTCATCTTTTGAGACTCAGATTCAGGGGTCTTAGAGGGTTGGTCCTCCAGATTAATGACAGAGGTAGTAGTTGCGGGTTCTTTTCCAGAAGTTGAGACTCCTTTTGCCCCAATTCCCAATTCAGACAGCAAGGCAGCTTTCTAGTTTGCTAGGGCTTCTGTAATCCTAGCTTCCGTTCTAACTTCCATTTGGGCATTAATTTCATCAGCTTGTTCCTTTAATAGGGCTCTGATGTCATCCAAAGAAGCCATTGGGGAAGGTGTAAGACTTGTTAGTGTCTCGAGAATAGGTGTTGGCACTTGTGGGGTAAGTACCTGTATGGATAAGGACAAAAGGATTAGGTCTCTCTTTGTGTAGGGTATGGTAAAGGTATAGGGGAAAAGGTAAGGTAGACTCTTTGTCCAAGTACGGCATTATTCTTAGATGATTCATTCACATTCCCTTCTTCATTCCTTTCTTTCCCTCTTATTATTATTTTTTTTTCTTTCACTCTTGGTTTTACCACTCTTTTTTTATTCCTCCCTATTTATAGGTGGTGTGTATGTGTGGTATGAATGCATGAATGCACACATCTATCACGCCATAATTCATTTTCATGTCATGGGATGAATGCAAAAGTCTCATCAAGGGTATCCTAAGGGGAAGGTTCTAATTTGAATGAGAAAACTGAGTGGCTAATAGGGACCCTTGTGCGCCTAAAGTAAGGATATACCTCGCCACATGTGAAACGAAGAGTTTCGTGTGGTTCCAACAGTACTATTACTTTTAGGCCACCCCTAAAAAGATTAGAAGTAGTTTTCGGCACCAAGGTGGGACACTTTCACTGTCCGTTGACATCATCAAAGAGATGTGCCAATCAAGTGCTACTCGTTATCCCGACTCACAAGAAGTTTGGTAGAGAGAGAAGAAATTCAATTGCTATTCATTTTTTATGATTTTTGGAAAACTCATCATCATCATCATCATCATCAATTTTCGAAAACTATGCACATCAGATGCAAATGCAATTTATTTTATTTTTATAAGTCCAAATCTTTTTCACAGCTTCTTTAGGAAATAGCCTTTGTTTCTTGCAAAAGGATGTTAGGAAAAGATATATGCAATGGTATGAATGCAATGGTAACCCTCACTTAACTTTAGTTAAGTATTCCTCAGCAGAGTCGTCAGATTGTGAACCCTTACCGGAACGGTAAACCGCCCCTCCGAGCCACCGGGCCAATCCGCGAGGGAAAGTCGGTTGGCCGGGGATGTTCACTCAGGTGAAATGTGTGTGTGTAGAGCTGCCACTTAATTTATTTTGTTAAAGGGAAAAAATTAAGAAAGAACCCTTTAGTGACTCCGTTTTGCGATTAACCTATTTCTAGGTTAATCGCCCCAATGAATGAAATGCACTAGTCTTCGAACCCGAGGTGGATTCGGAGGTTATGTCATGCATTCATACCAATTGATCCTTCCCCTAAATGAATGTTATGCAGGGATGATGATTTGGACAAAATGTATGAAAAATGAGAAGGGAGACCTACTATTTGAGGTTATATCGCGAATATGCCTACATACTCTCTTTTAAATGAGAGATCAAGGTTAATGTAGTTCGAACTTGCCTATTTAAAGGCGATGAAGGAGGATTATGCATGTATGCATGCTATGAGTGTGTGAAAGGTGAATTTAGGCCTAAGGGCCAAAAAGGGAGTTTATCGACGTCTGTGGTCGAAAATGGAGTTTATCGACGTCCGTGGTCGAAAAGTGTGAAATTTAGGCCTAGTGGCCGAAAAAGGAGTTTCATGGATTCCGCGGTAAAAAATGTGATTTGATTGGTCTAGTGACCGAAAAAGGAGTTTTATGACTTCCGAGGTCAAAAATGTACTTTTGTTTGATCTCCGTTGAGGGAAATTGATTGTTAGGCCTTTTGGCCGAAAAGTCTGTTTCCGCTGGGGAAAAAAAGGTTTGTTAGGCCTTGAGGCTAAAATGTGATTTTTAGTGCGGCGCAGCGGCTAAGAATGTGTTTGTTTTAGGCATTATTAGCCAAAAAGTGATTTAGCGGCGCTGTGGCCGAAAGGTTTAATTTTGGTGGCGCAACGGCCAAAATAAGTGATTATAACAGCATATTTTGCCAAAAAGGTGTATGCATGAGATGCAAAATTTTATGTATGCATGATGCAATATGAGAGAATTAAATCAAAGAGAAAGAGTTTCAGAGTATACCTGTGGTAGTTGACGTCCGCTCCTTAGCTTCAGCTTGATTTGGACTTATTTTATGTGATTAATTTATGCAAATGCAAGTTATCAAAGAGATGCAATGCAGAAAGCAGTAAAGAATTGCCTTTGAGATGAAGAATCACCATAGGCAAGATGGGAGAAGAGAGCGACTGTCAACGCAGCTCAAGGTGTGAGGAAAGTGATGGGTTTGGGGGGTATTTATAGGTGATTTTTGGCCAAAAAGTCAACAAAGGGTGGCCCGGGCTACTGTCGAGAGCGGCCGGGGTTGCCTCTTGAAGGGCGACCGGGGCTGCCTTGGAGGGCGGCCAGAGGCGCCCTTGGAGGGCGGCTTGGGCTACCTCTAGAGGGCGGCCTGGGTTGCCTTGGAGAGCGGCCAGGTGCGCCTTCCTTAGGCGGCCAGGGCTGCTTTTCCTCTGCAACTCGCGCGTTTTTCATTCCGGAGCCTTTTTGGGACATTCCGGGACTCCAAAGGCTATTCCAAGGGCATTTCTGTGACCCTCATAAAATCCCGGACATTTCGAGTACCATGAAGGCATACTTCCGGTGTTCTTTTACGAAAATTTCCGGTCCGGCGCGACTGTTTGCGGTCTGCGGAAAATCATTTTCCGGGCCTCAAAATTCGAGTATTCACACCAACTGAGCTCACAGCAGTACGGTAAGTGTTAAACCCACTTACTTACATGTATAGAGATGACTATGTGTTATTGCTTAATATGCTATATTGAATTGTTTGGACCGGTAATGAAGTCCGGTCAACTGTGATATATGAAAAAGAGATGTTATAGTTTATTTGAATTGTTTGGACCGGTATTGAAGCCCGGTCATCTTTGTTATATGGAAAAGAGATGATATGTTTTATTGAATGGTTTCGATTGGTATTAAAGCCGGTTAACTATGATATGTGAAAAGTGAAATGATATAGTTATATTGATTTGTTTTGACCGGCAATGAAGCCCGGTCAACCTGAGATATATGATATATGAATTGTATTGTTTATGGTTCCTGAGTTGGTATTGAAATCCGACCAGTTGAGTTATTTGATCTGATATAGAGATATATATGTTTAACCGGTACTGAAACCCGGCTACATGTTTATATGAGAGATATTACTATGAAATGTATATTGCATAAATGCATTTCCACAGAACTTAATTACAGGCGTTGTGATTATCGTAGCCAGTGTTTGCAAATTTCACCAAAGGAAACCTATGGGTTTCTACAGAGAGGCCTACGGGTCTATATGATATAGAGAGACCTATGGGTCCTATATGTTACAGAGTGATCTTCGGATCTTATAGAGTGATCTTCGGATCTTACAGAGAGAGGTTTGACCGACGGTATTCCGGGTCTTCCTCATTTACTGGATCCAGTTAGAGAACCGTTTGAGGTGAAATTCTCAGGGCAATACTTGGTCGATAAATCACAACTAAAGAACAGAAAGACATGTCATATTGCATAATATGCTACAGATAATGAACATTTATGATATATATGATCTGAAATCATGTTATTTTACTGAGAGATGATAACCGAATTACATGTTTAGTTTATATGCTATGTTTACACTTGTATATGATCGTGTGTTGACTAATATGGATATGTAAAGTAACACAGATGATAGTATCTGTGACTGTTTGGATAAGAGGAGTTCTGAGAGATAAGTTCCTATGACAAGTTCTGTTTAATATTTTGCTTTGTTTATATGGCATAGTTTACACTTACTGAGTTCGCAACTCATTAAATTGCCTTTACATGATTCCATATTTTTCTTGGAGCAACTGACAGCGTCTTTCGTCATCCTTCCTCTGGGTTGGTCAGCCGAAGCTTAGGATCTCTCTCTCTCTCTCTCTCTCTCTCTCGCATTTCATTATTAGAATCATCTTATCATATAGACTTTGTTTGTCATATGGTTTGTAATCTATTAATAATGCTCACGATTAAACGAATATATGATATAGTAAATAAGGAATGGCATGTCATATGCATGGTGGACGTCATTGCATTACATGTAGAGTTATTACATGTTAATAGTGCTTGTGTATTGTGATATAGTAAATAAAGCATGTTATGTTTGAATATGCTTATAGTGCAGAGAAATACAGGATTAACCAGAGATAAAGGTAAAAGAAAAGAGATGTCATATGATATACATGTATGATATTAATGGTATGATTATGTATGTTAAGAATGTTTTGATATATGTTTTGATAAAGATGCCATATACTATATATGTGTGATATGAATGACATGTTCATGTATGTTTTGAATATGTTAAAGACGTTAACAGATTTAAAAAGAAAATGCAACATGTTATATATGTTAAAAAAAATATAGCATGTTTTATGACATAAGAGTACAAGTAGAGGTTGTTACAGAGGTAACAACTTTATTACCTCCATAATTCAAATTTTCTGTTCATGATGAATATTGTTACATAGGAATCATATTGAATTTGTTATGCCATCTTACACCTGTTTCTGTTTTGAATATTTAGGTTGTGATGTTGGAATTATTTTATTTGTTGGATTCTAGTTTGTGACTATTTTTTTTGGACCAGTTTCAATTGCTTATTCCTTTCCAAGATTTTACTTTTTATATTAAGTCTCCTTCTATAATCATCTCATGACTTTGACTGTAAGATTCAAGTTTTTTAAGTTGTTGGTTTTAGACGGTTATTTTTTGTTGTTATTGTTGAATGTTTAGTCTTAGTTTAGGCCTTTATTCTGGACAGATTTTCTTTATTTGTTGGTTGTTGTTGTCTTGTTGCTGGATTCCAATCCAGCAAATTGTTACATGCTGAGTTTATGTTTATCCCTATTACATCACTGCCGCTACTGGTTTATGTTATTAAGGGAATCATTTTGAGTGTATGTTACTGCTGCTTCTATTGTCATTTACTTCTGTTGTCCATGTTTACTGCCTTTGTGACATCCCTAACCCAAATCACATGTCATAAATGTCGTCATTTTTCAGCATAACACATTTTTACAATTTTATCATAAAAGTAATTTTAATTAGAGATTTATTACATGCTAAGAAATTATAAAAAGTGAATATTACAAGAGATTAATTTAAGATATTTGAATGAACTAAGAGTTTAAACGTGTTTACAGTCGGTTGACGTAAACGGAGGTACGACTAGGGTTTTTCTCGTCACGACCGATAAAATGTTGGTAAAGCGAATAATATAACGAATTTTTTTTTTGAAATTAAATAATTTTGGAAATAAAAGAGTATATTTTTTTGGAAACCATATTTTTATGATAAAGTCGTAAATTTCGGTTTCACCAGCATCACCAAGGTACCGAAGTTGGTGTCGGGTGCCAACCGGGTCGCAAATATTCTTAGATCTGATTTTGCTAATTTTTGTTAATGACAATGTAACATGAGAACATCTATGCTTTAAGACTCCACAGTAATCAATCATACAGGTAACACCGAACCCATAGACATATTAACATATTAAAACTCTACATGTAATACAATGACGTCCAATATGCATATGACATGTCATACATTCTTTACTATATCTTTAGTTCGTTAACCATAAGCCTTATCAACAATTTACAAGCCATATGACATAAATCTACATGATAAGATGTTACAAATTATGAAATGCAAGAGAGAGAGATCCTAGGCTTCAGCTGACTGACCCAGAGGAATGACGACAAAACTGACGGTGTCAGTTGCCCCAAAGAAAACCTGGAATCATGTAAAGGCAATTTACTGAGTTGCGAACTCAGTAAGTGCAAACTATATAATATAAAAAATTCAATAAATCATAATTGCAAAATATTAAACAGAACCTGTTAAAGGAACTTATCTCTTAGGACTCCTCTTATCCAAATAATCACAGATACTATAATCTGTGTTACTTTACATATCCATATTAGTCGACACATGATCATATACAAATGTAAACATAGCATATAAACCAGACATGTAATTTGGTTAATCATAACTTATCAAAATAACATGATTCCAGATCATAATCATCGTCTCGTAACATAGCAATATCATAAGATGCATAATGACATGTCTTTCCTTTTTCTTTAGTTGTGATTTATCGACCAAGTGTTGCCTCGAGAATTTCACGGCATATCAGTAACCATAGCTGGCCAGGTAAGACCGGAATATATCGACGGTCAAAAGGGATCCGAGGATCAACCTTCATTATGCAGTATACACCAGATCATTCTACATCATATAGAACCCGTAGGTCTCTCTGTAACATATAGGACCCGTAGGTCTTTCTATATCAAATAGGACCTGTAGATCTTTCCGTCAAATCATATAGAAACAGTAGGTTTCTCTCGTGAAATCTGCAAACACTGGCTACGATAATCACAACGGCCATATTTAAGTCCTGTGGAAATGCATTTATAAAACATACATTTCATATCGTCATGCTTCATATAATCATATGACCGGGCTTTAGTACCGGTTTAAACAACATATATAATATCTCTATAACCAGAACAAATAACTCAACTAGTCGGGTTTCAGTACCGACTCAAGAACCACAAACATCACAATTCATATATCAGATATTTCCAATTGACCATACTTCAGTAGCGGTCCAAACAGTTCAATAGTAGCATATATCAACAATCTCATATATCACAGATGACCGGGCTACAGTACCGGTCCAAACAGTTCAATTATAGCATTTAACAGCAATCTCATATATAACAGATGACCGGGTTTCAATACCGGTCCAAATATTTCAATATAGCATACTTGGCAAATTCACAAAGTCCAAATCAAACATATAAGTAAGTGAGTTTAGCACTTACCATATAACTGTGAGCTCGGTTGGGTCTCGGGTAATTCACCCCGCCCTGCTCGAGAACTCGATGCTCCTATGATGCATAACATAGCAAGCATGTTCAACAAATCAATTTAGGAACCCATATATGCTATAATGCATGTTTTAATATTTAATTCTCTGATTTAATTGAGTTTTAAATTCAATCCGTATAATTTTCTATGATTTAAAACTCAATCTTTGAAAATCTCTACTTTAAAATTATTTAATAACATATTAAAAATAATTAACAATCTCTATTTATCATATAATAATTATAATTATTAAAACCAAAACCACAATTAAATAAATCAAATAAATAATTAAAACCAAATTCATAATTAAATTCTTTTACAAAATATTTAATCTTTAATTTTCGGGCTCCAAACGATCTCAAAATAAATTTCAGACGTAAAAAACGGATTCAGGACGTCGAAATTAGGCTGGAAGGGCTAAAACATAATTTATAAAAGTCTCTGGGTCAAAAAATAAACATTTAAAAGTTCAGGGGCCAATCTGTAATTAAAAATATTTGCAAAATTGCCCAAAAGGACTAAAATGCACACGGAAATAAAGTTCAGGGGCCAAAATAGGATTTTACTAAACATCAGGTCCCAGACGTGTAATCTAGCTCAAAACGCAGCTGCTGGACGCTTTTTGGCCGCGGAGCTTAAGCTCAAAACACAGCCTGTCTGTGCGTTTTGGGCGCGTCTCCTACAATCAAAACGACACAGCCTCTTGTTGTTTTGATCGTCTTCCTCCTCTCCCTAGCTACTGTTCACCCGAAAACCTTAGCATCCAAGCCAACTTCCAAACGACCGTACGTCCACCTCAGGTGACTTTCCGGCAAGCTACGACCATCGTTCTCTTCCTCTACACACCCTCTAACTAACCATCGGAGCCAAATTCCCAGAAACCCTCTAGATTAAAAGATATAAGCCCTCAAAGTTGGCTCCTCACTTTATTTTTCACCCAATTCTAGATTCTGCCTTATTTTTTCCCAACTTCAGGCGATCGTTACGACCACTTTCGGCGGCCTTCTAGTGATCCAAGACCACCAAACTCTTCTCCTACATGCCCTCTACCATTCCATCAAAGCCAAACTCTCCCATGCACTATAAATTGAAAGATATGGGGTCTCAAAGTAGGTACCCTGAAACTGTTCAAAACCCAGAAACTATACCCAGAATTTTGTTTTTCTTTTTCCTTCACAAACCAGCCTCTCTCTTCACTATTTAACCATTCTAAACACCTAATAAACATCCCAGAAAAATAAACAAAGCATTGGATTTACGTTTTTTTTTGCACAAAATTACCTTCTCTCTTTTTCTTTCTTTCTTTTCTTTTCTTTCTCCTTTTCTTTCTCTCTTCACGATTCTCTCTCCTATTTCGTTCACTCCAGAACGTTTCCACCTCTTCCACCTCTTCAATATTCCAGCAAAATAATCCAGCACATCAAATAACAGCAGCTGCTTACTAATTTTCACTTAATCACTTCTTTTCCCTTTTAATTTTTCTTAACCTAAAACCAACTTAGTTCACTTCCTTTCTTTCCAAATTTCTCAAATCTTCAGCCCACAAATGAGTCCAGCACCAGCTTAAAAATCATATAAGGTTTCAAAATAAATAGTATAACACGTGTATGAAATTTCATAAAAATCGGAATCCGAAAATTTGTTGCGGTTCGATCGGTGCCCTAAACCGACTCCGAACCTCGATGATTTTCACAGAACCGAAACCGTACGACGTCGTCGTAAAATCTTGGTCCCAAAACTCTTTAAATCACATTCATAAACATATAAAATCATATCAAAATCATTTGGTTCATATTTTACGTGATTTCGACATTTTCCGATTGCGCGGGTCCGAAAACCCTAATTAGCTCCGTTTATGTCTTTCGACGGCAAACGAGCCTATAACATAACTTGTAATTCTTATTCAAGTCGTATATTATCATATTCAAAACATATCCAAATCATTTAATTTAAAATATTGCGCATTTCCGACATTTTTCAGTCGCGCGAGCCAAAAACCCTAATTGGCTCCGTTTATGTCTTTCGACGATAAACGAACTTAAAACATATATTTTTAACATCTCTAATTCATATATTACTATTTCCAAATCATGTTCATGTCATATATCATATCAAACTATAATTCTTTTTAATTGAAAATGCACAAAATGCATGTGATGACATCGAAATGACGTAAGTTAAGGTTTGGGGTGTCACAGACAATAAATGTTAAAGATGACAATAATTTGTGTATACAAATAAAATGAAAGTATGTGTGTGAATATATATGTATAAAGTTATGAAATAAAGAAAATGGAAAATTTAAGAATTTCTATGTAAATATTAGGAAATAAATGAAAATAGAAAGAAAATAATAAAAGAGAAAGGGATATATATGTTGAGAAGGTGGCAGAAACGACAAAGGGAAAGGAAAGGAAATAGTAGAAGTGTTTAGGATATAAATTAAAGTTTAAATTAAAATGAAGTAAGAGGTGTAATGGAAGATGATTGAAACTTGAAACATGAGTATTTGGGGTTTGGAAGAAGGTTAAAGAGGTTGAAAAATAAAAGAGAAACGAGGAGAGAGAAAGAGAAAATAGAAACAAAGAGAGAAAAGAGAAGAAAAGAAAGAAAAGAGAAAAGAAGAAGTGGGTTAGTTCTAGAGGCCTTATACATTCCAAGGAAGAGTAAGAATGGATTAGAAGAGAGAGAGAGAGAGGTAGAAGAATGGCAGGAATCGGGGAAAACAGTAGGTTTTCGAAAAACAGGGCAGTAGAAAGATAAGAGGGAAAAGAGAAGAAAAATAGGAAAATATTTGTGCATGGGAGGTCCTAGATGTTTGGGAAGGTTTTTAGGGAGGTTAGGCTAGCTTCTGGCGTTGAGAAGTGGCCGGAGAAACGTCAAAGAATGCTGGTGTCGACGGCCCGATTTTTGCAGACGGACTCACGCTGGCGGTCGGTTTTCCTTTTTTGATCAAAAGGGTTTTAGCAAGACAGTTTCGTTTTCGTTTTCTGAAAAACAGGTGAAGGTGATAAAAGCCATTTTGGTTGATTGCCGAACTAGTCGGTCTTAAAATTATTGTTTTGAGTCGCCACCCATATCGGGAACCGGTTTTTAAGAAAACCAAAAAGATTTGACTCCGTTTTTATTTTGGATAAGGCACAAAAATCCGAACCAGAAAAATTCCAGGTAAGCGGGTAGGGTACGTTCGCCAAAATTACAATTTCGACTAACGCCCGGTTTAAACCGACCTCTAAAACCAAATTTGATTTTCCGAATTTAAAGTTAAGACTGATTATTTTTGAAAAACTGCTAACGATGTTCCTAATTCGGTGATAAAAGTGTTTGTAAAAATCACATAACAGAAAGCAATAAATCGCGGGAATTTAAATTGCAGAAATAATAAACATCCCTTAAGTCTAAATTATTCTTTCTCCGATTTTCGGAGAAAATAATTACAAAGCGTTTCCTAAATACATTCTACCTGAATTATTCCCCGAAATTAAACCCGGCGCCCAAAATAAGCGATTAAAAGCAGTTATTGAAAAATTGCAATTAAGTCCCTAAACTTTATAAAAATTGCAATTGGGTCCCCCGCGGGAAAATTTAGCATTTTAGGCACACAAAACATTTAAACGACATAAAACAACATCTAAAACATATTAAACATGTTACTTAAACATTTATAAACAAAATGTGAAAATTTACAAATTGGTCCCCGGACTTTATGAAAATTACGAAAATACCCTCGGAGGGAAAAATTGCCTTTCGGCACATACGACAACACAAAACGACAAAAAGACACTCAAAACATATAAAACACATCAAATTAGAAATAAAACATTAAATATGCAAAATTACATTTTGGTCCTCATATTTTACAAAATTACAAAATGACCCCAAAAAGTTATTTTTATTACGAAAATAGCAACAAAACAGTTTACAAACATTCCAGCATGCTAAAATGTCAAATTGGTTCATTTTTGGAAAATTAACATTTTGGTCCTTATAATTTTGCGAATTTACACTTTGGT
>CANUEY010033605.1:0-10884 GCA_948099555.1 Croton setiger
CGCTAGGAACATCGCTTAGTGGCTTTTCAAAATTAATAAAACTTAACTTAAAATTTGGAAAACGAACTTTGGTTTAAGAGGCCGGTGAATCCGGGCGTTAGTCGAAATGAAATTTCGGCTAACGTACCCAACCCTCTTACTTGGAATTTCTAGTTCAGATCAAACCTTATCCAAAACTAAAACAGAGTCAATTTTTCTTAAATTGGATTAGTTTTCTTAAAAACTAAAATTTCTTCCCGAAGGGTGGCGACTCAAATGTTTTTTTTAAGACCGACTAGTTTCGGCACCGATCCATAAAATTATTTTTATCACCACTTTTGGAAAAAATCCGGAACGAACGTCATCACCCGGTCACTTAGAGATATTTGATATATGAATTGCGATATTTGTGGTTCCTGAGTCGGTATTGAAATTCGACCAGTTGAGTTATTATATTTGATTATAGAGATATATATGTTATTATAACCGGTACTGAAGCCCGACACATGATTATATGAAGCATGACGATATGAAATGTATGTTGTATAAATGCATTTCCCCAGGACTTAAATATGGCCATTGTGATTATCGTAGCCAGTGTTTGCAGATTTCACGAGAGAAACCTACAGTTTCTATATGATTTGACAGAAAGACCTAGGGGTCCTATTTGATATAGAAAGACCTACAGTTCCTATATGTTACAGAGAGACCTACGGGTCCTATACAATGCAGAAAGATCTGGTGAATACTGCATAATAAAGGTTGATCCTCGGATCCCTTCTGACCGACGATATATTCCGGTATTACAAGTTTGCTGGCCAGCTATGGTTACTGATATGCCGTCAAATTCCCGGGTGTTGACGGCCCGGTTTTCCAAACCACCAACGGGTCGACCCTCCCCAGGCTCATTACGGGAAGCCGAGAAAAGGTTTGCAAAAATTATTTTCGATTTTGGAAAACAGGCGATAAAAAATTTTGGTTGCGGTGCCGAGCTTGTCGGTCTTAAAATTATTTTTGAGTCGCCACCCATTTCGGGAACCGATTTTTAGAAAAACCAAAATATTTGACTCCGTTTTAGTTTTTGGATAAGGCAAGTCTGAACCAAAAATTCCAGGAAAGCGGGTACGGTACGTTAGCTGAAATTTCATTTCGACTAACGCCCGAATTTACCGGCCTCCGAAACCAATTTTAGTTTTCCGAAAATTAAAGTTAAGACAGTTATTTTGAAAAGCAGCTAGCGATGTTCCTAAATCGGGGATTTAAATCGTGTGTAAAACCACAAAACAGAAATCCCCAATTTTGTTACAGAAATCCCCAATTTAATTTCGAAAACCTTAATCCCCAATTTTGTTACAGAAAACTATAGAACAGAAATCCCTAAACCAAAAACCAAATACCCTAAAATCAAGAATAGAAAGCTTACTGTTGACGCTTAATTTTTGTCCCCAAAAAGTACCAATGATGACAAATATGCCAACAGTTCGATGAGATCTCTAGAAGCTCTGAAAACAACTCTCATTCCCTCAATTTTCAGAATATTCTAAATTTTCCCCTTCCCGAGAGGTTTAAATG
Source organism: Croton setiger (assembly GCA_948099555.1). Classification (NCBI taxonomy): domain Eukaryota; kingdom Viridiplantae; phylum Streptophyta; class Magnoliopsida; order Malpighiales; family Euphorbiaceae; genus Croton; species Croton setiger. The sequence continues at coordinate 1,552 of CANUEY010033605.1, forward strand.
TTTCCAATTCAATTTCAAAAAATTTCCTCTTCTTCAAAAATATATATAAGTTTTTTTTTTATTTTAAATTTTTGATTTTAAAGAAAAAAAAGAGAAAAATCCTAATTTTAAGTTAATTTCCCCTTTTGATGAATTTTTAATTTTAACTTTTGATTTTGTTTTGCTTTAATTCCTATTTTAAAAAATTAAAATATGATTTTTTTTAAAAAAAAAGATATTTAAACAAAGTTTTAATTTTAGATTTTGAAGGAAAAAATAAAATTAATGGAGAAATGAGAGAAATTTGGAAAAATTGAAGAAAAGGGTAGAATTGAAAGGAAAAAGAAAGATGATGGGGTGAATTGAAAGCATAAAGGGTATAATTGAAATGGGAAATAAAGTTCTGGGGTAAAAACAGAAATTCTGAGAAGTGAATTAGTTTGAGTCGAACCAGGACAGGTCCGATTCAAGATTTAAGTCAGAATATTGAAACGGAGCCGTATTGATTTTTATGAAACAAAAAAAAAATAAAATAAAAAAAAAGAAACAAAAAACGACAGAAAGGGAATTAGGGATTGGAGGTGCAGAGGACCACGTCCCCTTCTTTTTGTCCGTTTCTATAACAGAAAACAGAAGGGAGTGACGAAGACGAGGAAAAGCTGTAGAGGGACGATCCGGAGGGACGTGCACTGAAGGAGGCGGGGACGAAGAGGAACGTACAAGGATGAGGTGTTGAAGGCTATAAAGGAGAGTGATCTGCAGAAGAATGGGGGTTTTTTGGGGAGAGCGTTCTGGAGAACGAGAGTTTCTGGAAAAAAAAATTTTGTTCGAAAGAGAGAATTTTTTTAGTTGTTTTCCTTTTCTGTTTTTCCAAAATTATTAGGAATTTTGGAAGAGAAATTTCGATTCTTGCTTCGAAATCAATTGGAAGTGGAGAATCGAAAGTGTTCGTTTTGTTTCGTTGTTTCTGTAAACATCGTTTCTGTGAGAAACGTAGAAGCTGTGTAGAACATTGCTGATCTCTCTTATTTGTATTTTCTTCTAATTCAATTAATGATATGAATGGTCTTCGATGGGAACCCGATTGAATTTTGCGAAATAATTTCCGTTTATTGTCGATTTTGGGTCTTGTTTATTTCCTTCTGATTTTACGATCTATGTTGCTTAATAATTTGTGTAATAGTTGGGTTTGCGTTGTTGTTATGTTCCTTTCTTTAAAATTGCTTTCAATCCCTACTTCGTGTGTTCTGGTTTTTAGTGTTTCTTCCAACAGTTTCAATGATAATACTGGTCTTGAATGATAATAGCTTCTGTTTGTTTAATTATTTGTGGTTCCTTTGGTTTGAGAAAAGTCATTGAGAGTGCTGTTATCATTGAGATTAGTTGGCCAGATCTTTGCCTCTGCTATGTTCAATCTGTTTGCGAAGCTGGTTTTCCTCTTTTTTTTTTTTACGTTTATCCTTTCATTATGCGTCCTTAGCTAACAAGGGTAGTCGTAACCATTCTGCTTTGCTCATTTCTGATTACCATTTTTTAGCTCCTGAGATAGGTGTGATGTCTATTTAAATCTGTTTATCCTCTAAGATTCACGACCGTCATTGTATTTGAAATTCCAATCTGCAAGTGGGTCTCACGATTATTATGTATTTGATTAAAGTTCAGATCTGCATCTAGAAATTTAAGGTAGACCATATCATTGTTAGTATTTAACTTGGCCAGAATTGAAGCTTGACCCATTTGATTTCAGATCCTTTGAAATTACATCCAAAGTAGTGTGGTGGCTTTGCTGTTTCTGGGTTGGTTAAATGGTAGCTGCAGCTGTATGAAATTCTCTCTTTTGCATGCACATGGTTCAGTGTGTTTGCTGCGGCATGTTCTGCACCTTACCTATCATTTGATTTCAGATTCATGGTAAATTTTTGGTATGCACATCTTTGTTCTTCATAGAAATCATTTTAGTCCAGATTGTGAATTCATTGTTTACATGCTTTGAATTGGTCATAGAGCCTTTGAAAGTTAATATTTGCATCAGATGGTAATCACACTACATTCTGCACTTAAAATGCCGAAATTGATGTGTTTTGTTCAATGTCTGATGCATTCGATACGTGTGAGGGTGGTTTGGAGATTTTCACAATTTTGGGTAACTTTCGTAATATTTTTTTAAAAAAAAAAATTGAAGGATTAAAAGGGGGAATTTCGATTTATTCGCCTTCTTCTGTTAATTTTCATATGGGTATGGCTTTTGGTTTGATTTACTTTATGGTGTTAATGTTCTTTTTGCTTTTTTTTTATTCATAGACTTAATGAGCAGTTTTCGTTCATTTTAAGTATTTTATTATAATTATCAATTTGTGTTCATTTTGTAAATATTGGGTTTGGGTTAAATTATGGGTTAATCAAGGGTAGAATGTAAATTTATAGGTTGTCGGTTTGTAATAATTAGTTGATTAGGATTTTCAATTTCCGCCGTTTATTTTTCCGTAATTTTTAAATCGCTTTCATAATTGTGTTTTGAACCGAACATTAAATCGCACCGCTTAGGAACATCGTTAGTGTTTTCTAAAATAAATTAATCGACTTGACTTAAAATTGAAAAATGGTTTTGGTTTGAGAGGCCGGTTTCTAAAACCGGGCGTTAATCGAAATGTAATTTCGGTTAACGTACTCAACCCTCTTACCCAGTCCTTTGGTTCAACCAGTGTTTTATCCATTAAAAACGGAGTCAATTTTTTTAAATTAATTTGGTTTTCAAAAACCGGTTTCCCGAGGGTGGCGACTCAATTTTTAAGACCGACCAGTTCGGCAAATATCCAAAATGTGTTTTATCACTTGCTTTTCCAAAAATCAAAAAAAATTCAAAGTTTTTTCGGTTTAATTTAAATCGGAAAAGTCGTCGCGAGTCGGGATCGACATCACTTACGTTTTTCTTTTCCAGAAAGCTTTTCTCTCTGATTTTCTTTTCTTCGAAAATCCTCTCCCTCCCCTGGAAGCCTCTGCCCTTCCCTTTTCAAAGGAAGCCTTCGTGGTCTCTCTCTGGCCACGTCGCCTTCTGGTTGCAGCCATCGAAGCGTCCCCTCGACGCGTTTTTAACCCTTTCAGTCTTCTTCCACTTTTCTTTCTACTTTCTGTCTCGATCGTTCGTCAGGCTTCTCTCTCTTCCTTTCTCTGTTCACTTCGGATTTGATCTCGATTTTCCTTTGTTCATTTTCCATCTGGTTAAGCTCGTTAGGGTTCTCACATTTCTCTTCGATTTCGTTTTCCCTCTGTTTAGCTTCATCGAAGCTTTCTATTCAATCTTCTGCTTCGTTTGTTTTCTGTACACTTCAGTTATCAAAACGCTCTATTTTGATTTTATTTTTTTTTGCTTTTTCGACGACCAAACGACAAGTCGTCTGCAGCGTTTTGATTAAACGCAGCGGCTTCTTCCTCTCCGCGTTTCATCGTTTGGTGGAAACGACATGTCGTTTCGACCCTCAGTTTCTAGATCCACGCTTTCCTCCTCAGCATTTTCCAGAATTCAACTTTGGCCCCCAGAACTTTTGGTCCGTTTGCAATTAAATCTTTCCTTTCCTCTTTTCTTTTCCAATTTTCCTAAATACTTTTAATTCTCTTCAATTTAATCATTTTCTCTATTTTTCTCCAAATTTTCTCAATTAAACCCTTTTAATTAATTTTTTAAATTAATTAAAATTAAAAACATAAAACATATTATGATTAAAAATAGAAATCAAGAATAAAATATAAAAATTTGTCATTTTAATCTTAAAATTGATTTTTAAGATTAAAATCACAAATCATTCTCTTTAAATTCTTTTTCTTCTTTTTTTTATTATTTTTCTTTTGCAACTTGAAAAATAAAAACACACCAAAAAAACATATATTTTTGTTAAATAGAAGGGAAATTTTGAGAATTTCTTAAAACGCATCAAGGATTAAAATATTGGAAAATATTTTGGAAAAGAGGAAAATCGAGCTGAGTAGGAATTCTAGAAATTCCGAGCTTGGAGCTCTTATCATCCTCGGTTATTTTCGTGGTGCAAAAATCAAGTGTCAACAGTTTGCCCCCACTTTAATATAAATTGTGCTTCGCACGAATTTCTATCAAAGTAACAATTGACGCTGAGATAGAAATACTTACCTCGAGGTCAGCTGATCTTTGATGAAAGCGACTTCTTCGCTTTCTTCGACGTCCGGTTGCATTGAGGTTGAAAACGGCTTCTCCGCTTTCATTCCGACTTCTGGATGAAATTGGAAGTGGTTTCTCCAATTTTCCGACAACTGGTTGAAATTGGAAGTGGTTTCTCCAATTTCTGACGACTGTTTTAGTTGAAAGCGGGTTCTCCGCTTTCTCTGATAATTGATTAAGTTGAAAGCGACTTCTCCACTTTCATTCCGACTTCTGGTTGTATTAGAAGTGACATCTGGTGTTCGTCCCTCGAGAAAAACACCTAAACTCCTCTTTCTGAGGCAAATGATGTTCGTCCTTTGACAAGAACATATGGTGTTCGTCCCTCGAGAAGAACACCTAAACGACTCCTCTTTTGAGGCAAACGAATCCTCTTTTCGAGGCAAGCGACTCCTTCATCGAAGGCAAACGACTCCTCTTCTCGAGGCAAACGACTCCTCTTTCCGAGGCAAACGACTCCTTATTCGAAGGCAAATGACTCCTTCTTCGAAGGCAAACGACTCCTCTTTTCGAGGCAAACGACTCCTCTTTCCGAGGCAAACGACTCCTCTTTCTGAGGCAAGTGCTTATCTTCCGATAAGGCTCCGGAGATTTCACCATTATTGAAAATGGCTTCTCCACAATCTGAATGCTTATCTTTCGATAAGGTTCCGGAGATTCCATCATTACTGAAAATGGCTTCTCCACAATCTGCATGCTTATATTTCGATAAGGCTCCGGAGATTCCACCATTACTGAAAATGGCTTCCCCACAATCTGTATTGATGTTCATTCCTTGATGAAAAAAACCCGATGTTTGCCCTCTTGATAGAAGCATCGAAGACTTCTCTATTCCTGATTTTGAAATGGCTTCTGCATATCTCAACTGAGTGTAGGCGCAACTCGCCTAAACTGAGGATTTTCAACAGCTACATCTTGATAGGACTTCAACAGAAATTCCTTTCATTTCTCTTTTCCCGATGTCTGTTTGAGCAGAGGGTACATCACGATGATTGTTCGACTGACAATGATAAATTTAATCCACCCAGCTTGGCATTGATCTTCAAAAGAACATTAGTAAGATACTGATCATTGTTCTTCTGTGGAGATAGACATTGAATCACAATTCCAGACTCTGCTGCGGAGACAGACATTGAGTCACAATTCCAAACTCAGTAAGACTTTTCTTCTTCCAAGGACTATGTATGTCATGATTCTTCCCTCGAAAGGTTGATGTAGTTTAGATTGAGTTTCTTCAATTATTTTGGTGACCCTAACTATAGGTACAACATGTCTATACTGAGGATTCTTCTCAATTACATCTCAACGGTTCTCCAAAGGAAGTTCTTTTCATTTCTCCCTATCTCATTAGATCTTGTTCAAGTTTACGAACGTCACATCGTGCTGGTGAACTCAACTTTTCCTTGTTCAAACTCAAGTGCTTATCTTCTTATAAGGCTCTGAAGGCTTCACCATTTCTGGAAGGCTCCTCCACAATCGACAGATTTGGATTCAATGCTTATCTCGCGATAAGGCTCCGGAGATTCCACCATTACTGAAAATGGCTTCTCCACAATCTGAATGCATATCTTTTGATATGGCTTTGGAGATTTCACCATTATTGAAAATGGCTTCTCCACAATCTGAATGCTTATCTTTCGATAAGGCTCTGGAGGTTTCACCATTACTGAAAATGGCTTCTCCACAACCTGAATGCTTATCTTTCGATAAGGCCCTGAAGATTTCACCATTACTGAAAATGGCTTCTCCACAATCTGAATGCTTATCTTTTGATAAGGCTCTGGAGATTCCACCATTATTGAAAATGGCTTCTCCACAAATGACGAATCCAAATCCCAAATGCTTCATAACTTGAATGGTCAGGATATCCCAACCACGCTGGACATCTTCATTAAACCAGCAACTAAGCCGCAACTTACATCCAGGTCTTCACCTTGGTTTTTAACAGTTTTGCTTATCATGAAAGCAAACCGTAATTTGCGAATCACATCTTGATTTATTCTTCTTTACCCCTCAATGCCTCCTCCGGCATATCGACTCCGACTCATCGGCTTCAATCTGTTCAATTCTCTGTTTTTCTTGGCTATTCATTTTTCATAATCCCGTGACTGGATTATCCCAACGACCTTTCTGGTCTTTCCGCTTTTTGCAGACGTCCTCCGGAACCTGGTGTTCCAATTGTTTAGACTGCTATCTGTGAATCCTCATTCTTTTTCCATTCAGCCCTCTTGGATTCTTCTTAACGGTGTGACTACCGCAACGTGTTCAGCCTGATGCTGAGTTGCTTCTGCAACTAGTTTATTCATCCGATGGTTTCTACCATCTCAAAGGAATCTGTGAGATCCCGTTATTCTGTCTTCGACACTGAACGACGATTTTGGCACTCCGGCCTTTCTGGTTTATTCCTGAAAATTCAAATGAAAAAATGCAAGATGCATGTGGGTTATTCATGTATGCATGTGTGTTTTTGTTTCATTGAGGTGCAAGCCTTCCGCGGACTCATCCTAAAATGGCTCTGTGTTAAGCAGGGTCAGAGAAATGCCCTCGAGATCTGTTTGATACTGAAGAACGTTGAAACTGCTGAAAGAATCTAAGTGTCAACCCAGTTGCTGACTTCTAACTCTCACTGTCTCAGTTTGTGAGACTGTGCGACACGCGCGAATATTTCTTTTCTCATCCCCTCGGGGTTTTCACCATTCTTCTTGCAAGTTTTTTGACCCCTAATTGGAGCAAAGCATAACACACGAAGATTTCTATGTCTTAACCCGTCGGGATTCTCTTATCATTTTGCATACCAGCTCGTTGCCCCCTGACTAGAGCAACTGTTCCAAGTTTCTTCATTTGAGAGCTTCTTGATTCCCAAAGAAGCAATCTTATCTTTCACAACATGCTTCAGCATTTTTATCTTTATACAAGTGTTTTTAACAAAATAGCTAACATTACTTCAAGCTACTTAAGTCACACAGACTCACAAATTCTCTCGTGTTTAGGGTTACAGTGTGTGCACTCGGCATTCATCATAGTGAGCTAAGAATCACCATAGGCTTACTTTGAAACCTAACCTCCACTCGTAGTGATTGCAAATTCAAATCAAAAGGTCTTTCTTTTGGTTGTAATGGGGCCTGGGCCAAGGTCGGAAAAAATAGGAAATTTTGGCTTGTTTGAAGGAATCACTTTTCTAGTGAACCACATGAAGTATTATTGATTTTTCTTTCTGAAATGTGCTTTATTTCTTAAGGGCTTTTCTAACCCTTTCTTCTTTGCAGCTTTATTTCCTAAGAGTTTTTCTAACCCTTTCTTATTTTCAGTTTTATTTCTTAAGAGTTTTTCTAACTCTTTCTTTTTTCCAGCTTTATTTCTTTTCATCACCTTATTCTTTTTTCTGATTTTGATTTTGATTGTCTTTTCTTTTCATTTTGATTCTTGGTTTTCTTTTTCATTCTTTCTTTCATTTTTGTTATTTCGACCATATTGTCGTTTTCTTTTCTCTTTTCTATGTGTTTCACACATTGTTTTTATTCAATTACTTCCTTAGGTTTTCTACCTATGTGATTCCTTCAAAAAGGGAAATGAGAAAATTGTTTTTCTTTTGGCTGGCTTCTTATTCGGTTTTTGTAAAGATCGGTTTGCGTTAGGCTAGAAGGGGCTCATCTAAAGGCTTATTCAAGTGGGTTGGTTCTTTTAAGCTAAATGGTTATCCCTAATTGCCTTTATCATTTCCGAATTTGAAACCCTAGCCTTAGCCTAAGAAAGGTCGCGAAGCAAGTTCTAGGATTCTTAAGCCGATCATGTGAACTCACTCACAAGAATATAACAGTGTTTAGGCTCAAATCTCACAAAATAATGCAATAACAATTCAAAGTAATAGAAGTTATTCTGATGAAAACACATACATAAAAACAAAATACTGAAACACAGTACAATCATTGTTCTCAGACCCAACATTTATTCAACATTTTGAAACTATTCAAAAACAAAAACAAAAACTCCCCTTAACTTTCGGCTACTCAAATTTGAGGTGACGCTACATCGCAGTAGTCCAGGAATGTGTTGGTCTTGGTGTGGGCTTGCCTTTTTCTAGATCAGGCATCTTCCCCTGTTCAATCAAGTCTTGGATCTCATGTCTCAGACGTTTGCAACTGTTAGTATCATGCCCCCTGCCTTGGTGGAAGTTACAGTAAGCCTGAGAATTGAATCCTACAGGTAGAGGATTTGGAGGAGGCCGTGGCTTAAACGGTTGTAGTAACCCTGTGACACCCCTGACCAAAAGCATACGTCTTTTTGACGTCATTTCACGCATTTCATGCATTTTTATTTAAATGTATCACAGTATAACATGCTATATGACATTTAGATGAAATAATTGAATTGAGAAATGATCATAAATGAGATAAAAATGATAAACAATAGGAGTTTTAAGTTCGTTTATCGTCGAAAGACATAAACGGAGCCAATTAGGGTTTTTGGCTCGCGCGATCGAAAAATATCGAAAACGCGTTATATTTTAAAGAAAATGAATTTTATATGATTTTATATGTTTTCATGTGTGATTTAAGAGTTTTGGGACCAAAATTATACGACGACGTTGTACGGTTACGGTTCCGTAAAAATTGTCGAGGTTTCGGTTTGGTTTAGGGCACCGACCGAACCGCGATAAATTTTCGGATTCCGATTTTCACGAAATTTTATACACGTGTTTTACAATTTATTTTAACGCCGAAAACAAATTTTATGCTGTTGTTGGTTTGGTTATGTGGGTGAAATTAGAGAAATTTTAAAATTAGGAAAGCAGATATAAGTAAATGTGTTTATTTTTACTTAAAAGAAATAGGTTTAATATATAATATAAGTTAAGTAGATATTTATATGAATAGGGAGTTTGAGGGTGTTGACCTTGGGTTCATTTTGTGTGGCTGGAAATGAATGAATGCAAAGAGTGTTGAGAGGCTCGGCTGGAAGCAAAGCTAAGGGAAAGGGAAAGAAAATGTGAAAGAAGAAGGAAGATAGAGAAAGAAAAAAAGGGAAAAGAGAGAGAGAGAGAAGAAACTAGTGAGAAAGACTCCATCCAGATTGTTTGTTGTGTTCATGGGATGGGTTTTAGTTGATTAGAAGAGGGAAATGGTGAAGAAGTTGTGTTGTTTTGGTTAGAAGAGAAAAGAAGAGAA
>CANUEY010033620.1:0-22760 GCA_948099555.1 Croton setiger
ATATGTAATTATTTAATAAAATCTTAATTGAAAGAATAGATAATTGTTATAGTCATAAAAGGTGAATGGTTGTGCTTTACACAATAAAATTTTATCACATCACGCCAATACAATAAAAGTGTTTGGTGCAGTTGGTTAATATGCATGTTATCTTGTTAAAGATTGCTGGTTTGAGCCTTAATATTGTCATTTTTCATATTTATAGTAAGTGGGCCCCACAGGTTTGATTTAATAATTAGAATGGTTCGATTCAAATAGTCTGAAGGGTAGATTTGTCATTTTGAAAAAAAAAAGTTTACGTTAACCGTTGACTAACGGTCAAAGGACCTCAAAGTACAATTTCCAAAAGTTAGGGACTATTTGATACAATTTTAGAAATAGAGGGACCTACGAGTCTATTAGGCCAAACCTCAGAAACCCAATAGTAATTACTCCTAAAAAAAATTATTATTTTATGTTTTCAATGAAAATTTATATAATTGTTAAACTATTTATATGAAAACTAATTAAAATAATCTATCAAAATTTATTAGTACATATTTAAATTTTAAAATAAAATGTGAAACATAATTCTTAAAATTAAACTAAAAATAGTGGGTAAAAACTAAATTAACAAGCAGGAGCGGAACCACGAAGGGACAAGCTACAGCTGAAGCCTCGGCTTGTCCTGTGTCGAAGTTAATGAAGGGCGCTGATGATGTGGTTTTCTTTGGTTGGTGGCGGCAGATGGTGCAAAGAAAACGAAAGGGAGAAGAAGAAGAAGAGTTCAAGGCGTGCGCTAGGGTTGGTGTTTAATCAAACAGTAAGTTTTTTTTTTTTTTTTAATGAAATAAAAATTAATTGAACGAATTAAACAACCGAACACTGCTTCTTTCTTATTTCTATTCATGAACTAGCAGCAGAAAAAGGGAACGAAGGTGAAGGCCCTTGCTTCCCGCCGTTACTGTGCTGCTGGACTTCTTCGAGGTAAGTTTTATACTTTTAGTCTTTTATTTGTTAATTTCTATCGTATGAATTTAGATTTTACTAGGGTTTAATATTTTGTAAAATTGGTTTCAAATGAACAATTGAATGAGTTTTACGAAGATTTGAAATTTGAATGTTAAATTCTTTTAGGGTTAATGATTTGGTATGAAATTAGATTTTAAAATTTAATTTTTTTAGAAATTAGATTGAATGAAATTCCTTTGTAAAGTTTAATATTAAATTTAAATGAGGTTTGAATATGGTTTGATTAAATTTTAATTATATTTCAAGTTTTAATGAATTGTATGAAATTAAATTTTTAGGATTTAATTTATTTAAAAAGTTAGATTCAATTAATGCATGAAATTGTTTAGTGAAGTACATATTAGATTTAATTGAATTTTAAATGTGGTTTGATTAAATTTGAAATACATTTTAATTTTTATAATACTCAATAGTTAAACAAATTTAATATGACCATAATTGCAAATCACCATTGTCCGAGTTAGCCCACTTTACTAAAATCTTAATTCCCAATGTATATAAGGGGCATAGTTGAGAGTGCATTGTACGTTATAACTTAAGCTTCAGATGTCAAAGCCAAAGTCAACTTTAATTGACACATCATCGATCCATGTAAAACATTTTTACTGGTTACATAAATAACAAAATCACTCGTATATATAAAAGTAGAAAACATAGTAGAGTAAATTAGATTTGTAATAAAGAAAGCTGGACTAGATCATCTATACTTATCAGGTAGGGAATTGTTACTTGAGTAGGAGATTAAAAGTATCAGATAATCTCACCTTAAATATAAATAATATAAAAAGTTTATAATAAAAACGGGATCTTTATAAATTGACTTAAATCATTTAAATTATAAAAGTGAGCCCAATTTATTAAAATAATAAATTGAAAATTAATAGACCCACTTTTGACTTAACACAGCTCTAACATTGAGTCAATAAAATGGAAGAGTTATAGCTTGAGTTTGAGAACCCGACCCATTGTAAACAACCTCTGTAAGTTAATTGTTTCAATATCACTTACTTGTGCTGCCCAATGACGCCCACAATTGTCTATTCTCTATATTAAATACGTTCAAATAAATCGAAAATATTATAAAAATATTTCATTATAGCTTTTGGAGAAGAAAAGAAATGCTAATGGACTAGCGCTACCTGTTGTGTGTGTGGGAAACATTGCACCACACACAACAATGACTTTTTTTCGTTTTAACAGTTGTTTGTTAGCAGAATATGAGATTTTTCTTATGAATCATCAAAAACCTACAAAAATGGTTTTAAAATAAATAACAGATTTTGATGTTTGTTAATAGCAGATATATTTTTTTAATACCAAAATACCCTGTACTAAAATAATAGTGATATGGCCAAAATACCCTGTACTAAAATAATAGTGATATGGCCATTTTTAGTTTTGCATTCAAATTTTTAAATCGCCGTCATTATTCTTCAGCTCCAGCTTGCAAAATGAGAGAGCTTAAAATGTGATAAAAGGAAAACTTATAGTGATAAATCTTATTCAAAATACTCAACTATATGTTTGAACAAAGGAGAAAGACTTCACAGATGAAGAAAGTACAGAAAAGGTGAAGGTAATAATTCCAACTGGAAATCATAGTTTATGGCGAGCAAACTTGTTATCAAAGTGATTCCAGCCGAATTCCGTCCATTTATGATGAGAAAAGCATTGAATCATAACCGATGTAAAAATCGTGCGGCAGAGATTTTGAAACGTGATCGACATGAAGATTTATGAAAAATTATAACTTAGTCTCTAAACAATGAATTATCTATTCATTTAGATCCTTTATAGATTAAAATATAAAAATTGTATTATTTAGGTGTTAAAATGTAAAATTTAATTTATATACTCATTTATGTATGTTAGATATGTAAATCAAATTTTTGGGCAAATTTATAAACAATAAAAAAGTATGTAAACAAATCTTTTTATATACTCATTTACATATTGAATTACATACTGATAATATGTAAAAAATTAATTTACAAACTGACAGTATGTAAAAATCATTTTACATACAATCAAAAACTAGGAGTATAAAAGTAATTGTCACGAATAATTAACTTATATATTGATAATATGTGATAGGAGTATAATAATAATTGTCATAAAAAATCAATTTACATATTGATGATATGTAAAAATGAATTTACATAAGTATGTAAAAAAAATCATGAATATAAAAGTAATTATCAAAAAAAATTTATATGCTAATAGTATGTAAAAATTAATTTATATATTGATCGATGTGTTAAATTATTTAAATACTGATCAATATTGAAAATATATTAGTGGTATAAAAGTAATTGTCATTTATTTAATTTTTGAAATATTTTGACCTATAAAGATGATATTTACTAAATTTTTTCAATAAATAATAATAATAATAATATTTAGTAAAATTAATTAGACAATTAATAATAAAATTAATGTAAAATTTATCATTTTAACGTTCAAAATATAGAAATAAAAGAGTTTAGTTTCAAAACTAAAAGGACGCAACAATATATTTTGATAAACTTGAGGGACAATTTAATCATTTTTCATAAAAAAAAAATTGATCTGACCAAGTTGATTTGATCGGCGCCCGGCTCATTTAGGTCACGGGTGAATTGGCGGTCCGGGTTTGGAAAACATTTTCAAAACAGTACTTGTCAATTGTCTCGAAATCTTGAGAGAATTCCCGATTGTTTTCCCTTCTCTGCTGTTCTTATATTTAACTCTCGCTTTGCCATAGTCCTTCTTCCTTAATAGCACCGTGTTTGTTGAAAGATATTAGAATTGAATAACTATATTCCTAGGGTTAGTAATCTTGAAACTGCAGTGGTTATGGCGAAAGACGGACCCAATTGGGAAGGATTGCTGAAATGGAGTATCGCTCACTCTGATGGCACTGCCTCCGCTAGCAATCTTAGGTAATAATTTCTAATTTTTCATAATCATTGAACTTGAAGCTTCAATGTTCGTTCTTTATGTTGATGGGTATTGAAATGGTTTAAGAGTTTTCTCAATTGATAAGTAATCTATGGAAATTTAATCCAAGTCCTCTTGTTCATGGGTATTTCATTGGTACATTTTATGTTCTAGTGAGGAAGATCGAAGATGGTTTATGGAAGCTATGCAAGCACAGACTGTTGATGTGATTAAGCGAATGAAGGAGATAACCCTTGTCATGCAGGCACCTGAGCAAGTTTTGGAGGCTCAAGGAATTACTCCCGCTGATATTGAAGGTTCATATAAATCTAGTTTTGGGTTTTAGTTTGTGTAGTTTAATTTTGTAGTTGATTGTTGTTTGAATTTGAATCTGTATTTTTTGACAGATATGCTGGATGAGCTACAGGAACATGTGGAGTCTATTGATATGGCTAATGGTAAGCATTTTGCAGTTTTCACTGAAGTTTCTCATGTTTCTGTTTTTACGATTCTGCAGTTTTTGAGTGTCAAAGTTATGAATTTTATGGTAAATACATAGCAATAAGATCTTTTTGGCTTATGAAAAGTTTATTCTTCTGTACTTATAATCTATTTGTAAACTGTAGCCTGTAATTGTATTTGCTTAGTTGACTTCAAAAACATCACAGATTTAATTGTTCTTTCGGTTCATTATCTGGTTTTATAACAGATCTTCATTCAATTGGCGGGTTGGTTCCTCTCCTTGGTTATTTGAAGAATCCCCATGCCAACATTCGGGCAAAGGCTGCTGAGGTTGTAACCACCATTGTGCAGAACAATCCACGAAGCCAGCAGTTGGTTATGGAAGCGAATGGATTTGAGCCTCTTCTTTCTAATTTCACATCAGACCCGGATATGAAAGCTCGAACCAAAGCACTTGGTGCAATCTCCTGTAAGTGCTACCTGTTTTCCATTTTTTTCTTTCTGTTCAGAATGTTGGTTGTGGTTGTCTGCCGCATGCACCTTGTATTTATGATTTGGATGTTCCAGATATTTATATGAAATATGCTGTTGGTGATTTTCAGCTTTAATTCGGCACAACAAGCCAGGTATTACTGCATTTCGTCTGGCAAATGGTTATGCAGGCCTGAGAGATGCTTTGGGTTCTGAAAACGTTAGATTCCAAAGGTAGTCCTATAATACCTTTACTCATGTATCTTTTTCTTTGGTGATAAGTTATTGTGTAACCATTATTGTACAAAGAACTTGAAAAGAATAATGGCTTGATTACAAGTTGCTTTCAAATCAAAAGAAATGAATGCTCAATTAATTCCGTCTTTATTGTTGATGTAATATCATTAACTAGATTGGTTGTTAAATTAATTTCTTATCATGTTTTCCAGGAAAGCTCTCAACTTGATTCATTACCTACTACATCAGAATGCTGCAGATTGCAGCATAGTAAATGAGCTAGGATTCCCGCGCATTATGCTGCACCTCGCATCAAGTGAAGATGCTGAGGTACGAGAGGCTGCCCTTTGCGGGCTCCTTGAGCTTGCTCGAGATAAGACAGGTGAGGATGGTAATGGATTTGGTGAAGATGATGAGAAAATGAAGCAACTGCTGGAAGAAAGGATTAAGGGTATCAGCTTGATGTCAGCTGAGGATCTTGGGGCAGCCAAAGAGGAGAGGCACCTCATCGAGTCCCTTTGGAATGCCTGCTATAATGAACCATCATCTCTACGGGAGAAAGGACTGCTTGTTCTACCTGGGGAAGATTCCTTACCACCTGATGTTGCCAGCAAGCATTTTGAACCTCCTCTCCGAGCTTGGGCTGCTGCTAATCCTAATTCTAATAAAAGTTCAACTTCGGAGAAGAAACAAGCCCCTCCTTTGTTATTGGGAGGTCCTCCACCAGAGGCTGCAAATTCTCAAGGAACATCCGACCCCGAAGTCAATACTGATGAGCAGAATGCTACCTCGAGATGAAGCACTAATGTAGCTCAGATGATAACTCTGCGGTTTGTACTGTATATCATAGATATTGGAGCAGCTTCTTATATGATTTAAATTCAATATAATTTTTGATATTGTAGTCATCTTTACTAAATGGTTTTATTAGTTTAGGGTTAGCAATTCCGCCCATTTTTCTACTTCAGTGGCTTCATTTATGGTGCCTTGATACTGAGTTTTATATGTTTCTATTCTGCTTGAAATACTTTTTGCATGATGTCCCTTTCCATATATTTTCTCGATATGCTCTGCTTATTATTGTTGGAAGGGAAAAATACTAGAATCGGCACAATTGAATCTCAACTATTTCTTAGATGACAAATACAATAATAGAAGCTACACATTTTAAGACGTCCTATCTTTCACCACCATCAAAGTTCTCAAATTATGAGTTATAAACTTATAGAAAAGAAATAATAAAGAAGAAAAGTTTACATAACTTCGTATCTAATAACCGAGAATTTGTTGCTATTTCCTACTATAACTCATTTAGGAGGGCAAAAAGTAACAACATACCTTGAAGCTCTACATTTATTAAGACTAGTAGAGTCATCAAAGGCATAACTGTAAGCCTTGGGGCAAATAGCCTTGAAAAGATGAGCAAAAAGGGTAGGCTTACAAGTTTTTGGATTGTTATAATCTCCTGTACAGCAATACTTAGCCGATTGCATAGCTAAACAGGCACTTTTACACCCAACAATTCTTCCATCTCTTTTCCTAACTTCCAAAGCAGAAGGGCAACAAATATTCAAATCAACTTCACAAGAAGCTACTCCACAACCAATCCCGCCTCCAACTGGTGCCATTGAAACTGGCAAATTAAACCCATCTACTAAACTCACGTCATAAAAGTGCAGTGGAGAAGAGTATGAACCTAATGTCATTTCTACCATTGTTGCAGGTGGAGCTCCACCAGTACCTTGACAATGAAGTAAACCTGAACAATCTCCCGTATCGCATGACCCTTTTCCATTTTGATCAAAATAACATCCTTGCCTACCCCATAACCTCCCTGACCATTTTGGAGGTAAATCGACCACCACTTCCTCGCCACTTCCGAGGTGGAAACCGCCATCTCTTGGCGTTGGATGCCCTGCTCCTCCTAGCATTCCAGGCCAAATGCTTTCATTGCAATTATTCACTATAATCAATTGCTCTCCACCTGCAACATAATTTTTTTTTTAAAAAAAGGGTATATTAAGATGAACAAAAATGATGCAAAATCAAAGTAATGGATGATTAATTAAGAAAAACGTAAGTACCTGTAGAGGACATAGAAGAAGCCAACAGGAAGATTAGAAGAGAAATCATGTTTGTATGTGATTTGTTAAAGTTTCTGAGATTAATCCAGCTTTGTAGATTTGATATACGTAGCTTTAATATGTAGTAGTGGGCGAGTTCGTGAAAGAGAGGTTCCTAATATAATGCCACTAAAGCAGGATAAGCTTGTTAAGTGACTGAAAACAGTTAACACTTTTCTTTCTTTAACTTTCACTTTCATAAGAAAGAGTATATATCCATTGCTTCCAGTTGAGGTTTCTTTTCTGCATCACTATTTTTTCATTTCATTTTTCTTTTAATATCTAAATGCAAAAGAAAGAGTTGCAATACTCTAGCTAGTACTAGGTTTCAATGTATAACTGAAACAAAATGATTACTGCTAAATGATAATTATTAATTCAATAACATAAGTTTAGTAATGTATATATCCTTCACATGACAACCTTAAAATGAGATCAAAGTAAATAATCATGTGATTTGGGAATAAAATCATGTATATCTTTTTGCTTTGCTCGACATCTATGTTGTATTGTTCTTTTAATTTTGTACTAATAATCAAGTTGCAGGAATAGGAATAATAGTAAAAGTGAACTCAAAATAGTGATGAGTTTATTGGCTTTTGCATGAATTATATAAAAAATTATGATGATTAAATAAAAAAACCAATTAAAATCTCAGAAACATAATCATTAGTCTTGCTTTGTTATTCTTAATGCATAACTTCTCTCCTCTCTAGTGACCAACAGAATAATGCTTTTAACTTTTATTTGGATGGGTTAATTTATAGATTATTCAATAGAATATTTTTGAAATTTTGGATAAAATGAAGTTTTTATTAAATTGATACAAAATGGAAGGACTAAATGATTATATTTATAAAATATATGGACTAAATACTAATATTATACCATACTCAGGACTAAATAAATTTTTTACTTAATATTATTCGAGGACCCTAATTAATTCTAGCATTCAAAAATTTCATTTCATTTTTTAAAATAAGTAAACGACGTGTCGCGCAGTTTTTGCAGTTGCGTATTTTGCTCATCCAGTCGACCGCTAAAACCCTACCCACCGATTACTATTTACTGAGGTTTAACAGAAACTGTAATTGGAACGAGAGGAAGAAGAAGAAGGAAGCAACGATGATCCACTCTGCAGTGAAATTATCAAGAGCAGCAACGAGCTTTGCTCGTATAGTCTGTTCAAAATCCCTATCCAATAATCCACCCTTTTCTCCTCCATCATCAACATCCCCGTTTAGATTGTTTCATGATAAAATCAACGGTCCAACTGCAAGCCCAGTTGCCCTTCAGATGATCGACTACGCTCTCTCACTTGCCAAATCTCAAAAATCCGGTTTTTGTTTCGGTTTATGTCTTCATTTCTTTGTTTAATTGATATATATTATTAATTTATTATACCCGTTCCTTCCTGTTTTGTTTAATTTCTTTTTCTGGATGTAACCATATGCATAGATGAATCCTACGGTCAAGCTATGCTGGTACTGGAGCAGTGCCTTTCTTCTCAGTCTAGTGAAGGCCAAGATTTTGTTACCCAGGATACCAAGGGGATGGTTCTGCTTGCCATGTCTCACTTGTTATTTCAAAGGTTTTCCTTTTTGCATCTTCTTTTTAAAATTTCATTTTTGTGTTCAATAAAGTATGTTAACTTGATTGTAGCTTATTGATTTTGAAGTAATGAACTTAAATTGATGTTATGTAGGGAAAATTATGATGAAGCAGTAGAGAAGATAATGGAAATTCAAGGTTTAACAAATTCCACTTTGGGTGTAAGAGGTATTTAAACCTTAACCACTATTGTTTTGGATCGAAGGTTCTTGCTTTTAATGTTTAAATTATGATTTTGAATTCTGGTTATTCAAAGGATATTAATATTTCCTTCCTCTCTTATTGTATTGATTTTGTAGTTTCTGCCATGGAAGCTATTGTGGGGCTTAATTTAGAGTTGGGTAATGTAAGTAGCTTCAAGCATGCATTTTTCGAATTTCTTTTGCCAGTTAGGATTTGAAATTTATCCAGGGATGGTTCCCCTGTATAGGATGATACTTCATCAGTGCTCGCAGATAAATTCTTGGAACTCTTGCATAAAGATGAACATCAAGGTACAGTCAGAGACTTTGCATTTGCTGATGCTCGTGCTAAAGCAGTTAAAGGACTAGTGGAGCTTGTCTGTGGCAATTCTAAATCAGGTATGTTTAAATAAAGCATTGAGAACTTATATTTTCAATTTGTAACTATTGATGTTTCCGTACTTTTATGCAGCTGGGCCATTATTCCAAGGATTTCAGGACAGTGAGGGTTGTGTTGGTGAGAATCTCTTATTGAGGTAAGACCTTCTAGGGTATGCTTCTGAAAACATATACTGATGCAGTGATATATAGGAAATGCTGCTTTTTCGTATGGAGAGTTCTTGCATGTCACACGAAACTTCATGCTGGCAAAGGACTTGTATCAACAAGTTATTGACGAGGCTGCTGCCCAAAAAGACTTCAGTGGTGAACATGCATTAGCAACTTGCAATATGGTTGCAGAAGAGGTTCTCTTGGCAGCCATCTGTGGCTTAGGGCAGCTTGAGGCACATATGGGGTAAGTTTAGAGTTGTTTGGCTTTTGTTTGTTATTAATGCCAACTAGATCTTCTGATGCATTATATGTCACTTCAAAATTTATTTCAGGAAGTTCGGTGATGCAGAGGAGACATTAACAAAGGCATTGAATAAAGCAGAGGAACTCTTTGGTGTGTTACTTGAAGCTTTCTGGTTAATTTCAAATAATCTGGAATACTTTGGACTACGTTCATATGTCCACTTGTTCTCTATTTCCGTTGACATTGTGTAGGCTCTCGTCATCCCAAGGTTGGTGTCGTTTTAACCTGCTTGGCTCTCATGTTTCGGCATAAAGCAGCACAAGAACATTCCAGTTCTCTTTTAATACAAGAGGTCAGTACCTCTGCCTGATCCTATATTTTGACAATTCTAAGACTTTAATACCTATCATTTCGATCAATAACAGATTATGCATTTACCCTTATTTGGTAATTCAGTTTAGCCGATTTTATCTGTTGACTTGACTTAGTCTGCTTACTCTGGTAACTAAATTATTGGATTCTAGAAACAATTGTGATTTGAATAGGATAATTTTTCTGAGAACTAATTGTGAAGGCAGTCCCTAATTTAAATTTAAAAGAAAGTCACCAGAATGTTTTTGCCCAGAATGTACTGAAATCTTTCCGCTTACTGTCTAGAACTCTAACCCCCACATTTTTCTTTTTTTTCAATATGATGTTCAGCTGTTGGTTCAAATTATAAATTCTACCGTTGTACAGCATAGTGCTGCAATTTTGTTCTGGTGTTAATAGTTGTATAACATTTTCATTGTCTTTCAACGTTTTATGGTAATTTATCACTGGCAGGGGCTTTATAGGAGGGCAATAGATTTGCTGAAAGCTCCACCACTAGATTCTGAAGGTATGAGGATAATTTTTACTAGATTTTATCCGCCCTATTTCTCTTTTATGATTTTCTACCTTTTTCAATCCTCTAGGCAATATAATGATGGGAAGTTCTGCTAGGAGGGATATTATTGCCCTTGCGAGAGGTATGTTGAGGCAAACTCCATTTTATCATGTATCTGTAGTAATATATTCATATTAAAAAGTTATGCAATCTACATTTATGGATCAATTCATTATATCTGAGCATTCATCATTTGAAGGTGAGGGTTGTAGCGGTTTCTGAACCGAATGCTTTCCATGATGGAAGATGGCGAATATAATTTGTTGCTGCGTTATTGTATAGGTGGGTATGCAGAGGCACTCTGCGTTCAACAGAACAGAAAGAATGAAGGAGAAAAGATGAAAAGGTGGGCAGAGGCAGCATGGAGAAACCGCCGCATTTCATTAACAGAGGCACTGCAGATTGCAGAATCCTCCGAGAAGTTGCCTGTTATAGATACTCGAGTCAGCAGGGCGATTTGATTTCTCTTTCTCCGAGTACAACAGAAGTTGAACATTGCTTCTATAGTACATTAAAAGGGTATGCCAAGATTTGATCCATTGGAGCGAGAATGACTCATTTGCGAGGCGCGATCACCAGTTCATGATTGCCAGTTTTGTTGTATACATCCATAAATAATTGAGAATTAGTAACTGTTGAATTAGATTGTACGTGAATAAGAATTCATAAAATTGCAGTGAACTGTTCTTGCACATGTATAATAATAACAAAAGCAGTTAAAAATGATGAAAAATCTAGATTCAGTCTTCAAAGAGGAATATCGAGGCCTTTCCCAACCTCCACTCCAATCATTTGAAGTATTCCTTTGTTCAATATCTGAAAAATGAACCCCACAATTCAAAATCCCAAACTAAAAATAGAATCAGGAATTCATTTTTGAAACAGAGAGAATGAACTCACAAGTTCTACAACGAAAACTCCAATTAGACCGATCATACAAGCTCTAGAATTCCATATCTCAGCAGTTCTTGTAAATCCAAGAAATGGAGCTTGGAATTTTGGCTCCACTTTCGGCAATTCCACCTAAGAAACACAAAAGAATAATGTAACAGAAATTCTTTTGAGACCCAGGAAGTTCTGACATTAATAAAAGAGATCGAAATAACATACACCAGATGGAAGCTTCGCTGCGCGGACTCTGAAAGATTTGTTGGAAAATTTGGTAGAATTTTTGAAAAGAAAACACTGCCTGTTCTGAAGATGAGTAGTTGGAAGGAAAGACGATGATATAGCTATGGAAGAAGAAGCAGTTAATGCCATTTTTTTAAGTAGCTTCTTCAGCCAATTCTTTCTTTGTGCCTTACGTCCGCTGGATATGTATTGAGTTGACAGTTAAGAGTGTAATGCACATCCATTGCGCGTGGTGGTGCGTTCTACAGTGTTGGCCCAACCATCGATTTGTGGAGGAGATTCCTCCTCATTCTCTGGTTATTATGCTCTACAAGATTAAATCTCCCAATTTTAATTTAATAATACTGATGATACGTTTTACCCATTTTTCTATATTTACTCCGCAAAATACAATATCTAAACCTCTAACATTATTTAATAAGGACATGAAATAAGAGCTTTTTCATATAAAATTGAATAAAAAATAGAAACTCATTTAATTTTTTTTTTTTACAAAAATAGATCAGTTTTTAAATTTTTTAACAAAAATAGACTCATAACTTTTTAATACAAAAATAGATCCTCTAAATTTATCTTTCTATTTAACCTAAGTAAAACATTAAAAAAAAAATTACAGCAGTTTCTTTCTGTCTTTCACACTAATTTGATCAAATTAACATCAAAATCAAAATAAAACAGATGAAAACACTTTAAAGTATGTTCAAATTATATTTAAAAATATTAAAAACCAAAAACCTACAAAAAATCTATTAACACTTAATCAATTTCATAAGCAACAAAATACATTAAAACATTTCAAAATACATTCAAACTACAAAATCAAAAATCTATAAAAAAACCATTTCAACGGTAAAAAAACAAAAAAAAAAAACAATTTCAACAAAAAACACAGCAAAACAACAACAAAAAACCATTAACATCTAATCAATTTTACAAATAACAAAACATATTAAAACAATTTAAAGTCTATTCAAAGTATATTTAAAATTCATTCAATGTATAGTCAAAATTATTTTGACTCAAACACATAACAAAATAACATCTATTTCAGCAGTAAAAATTAAGAAAAATAGCAATCAAATAGCTGCAGAAAACATCAAAACAACATTAAAAAAAAAACTATGGCAACTATTTCAAAACATGTTAAAATAATATTCAATACATGTTCAAATTTATACACGTCTAAACACAACAAAAATAGCAGTTCATTTCAGCAAAAAAAAAAAAATAAAAAATATGTTAAACTTACATTCAAAACACAAATAATTCTCTACTATTTTGAAAAAAAAAAAAAAACATACAATTTTGCAACATAAATATCAATAGATTTTAAACATTCAAACAACATAAAACTTATACTATTTCGGTACTCAAACTATTCAAAATATATTAAAAGAAGATTGAAGAATAAAAAATAGTCGAATAATTTTAAAATTATAAAAAAAAAAAGTAAAATATAGTTAAAATGGTAACTATGCAGTAAAAAGAAAAAGTCTATTTTTTTTTCCAAAAACATTATAAAGGGATCTATTTTTGTCTAAAATATATTAATGGGTCTACTTTGTTCACAAAATTTAAATGTAGCTTTAGTTTTGTCATTTTTCCTATTTAATACTTTTTTTTTTTGTTTTACAGGTATGCTTTTTTTTTACCTTAATCAATAATTTTAATTGGAGATTCAAAAATTCAAAAATTAATATAGTCTTATGATAATAATATATTTTTTTATTGTGGTGGTAAACTTAAAATAAATTAATAAATTAAGGTAATTTAACTAATTTTCTTAATTTATTTAAAAAACGTTTATGTATGTACAAATAAGATGGGATCAAAATTTTTAGAGCTCAATATTTAATTTAGTTATGAATTTGTTTTTAAAATATAATAAAATTAATTTAGCTGTAGAGAAAAATAAATTTAGGTTCCTAAATGTATCAAATGCTATTTTGGAGTCGGAGATTGCCACTCGAACCCATACCAATTTAAATAACGCCAAAATTTTCTTTTTTCTTTTTTTTTTTTTTGAAATTTTCCATCCGGTGTCTTAAGTCTGGATCAGTGCATTAAACTGTAAAAGTTAGCTACGAGAGTTGCTCCATTCATATGGGCGATATTCGATCCCTCGACCTCATATTTAAGGATGAGATGCTGAACTATCACGTCACTCTTAGTTGCCAAAATGTTGTTTTATGAAGAGTAACAATGTCAAATTTGGCATGTTAGTCAATATTCAGGTACTATAATTTTTTTTGTTAAATAATTTTTTTTGTTAAATTTTTAATCTAACTCAATTACATCAATACTTTTTCAATTAGACCCTTCTTTATTATTTTATATATATTTTCAACTAAACAATAATTATTTATATAAAATATGCTTATAAAATTTGAAATTATAAAAGTTATTATTATAAAAAATTTAGAAAATAAAAATATAATTATCAAATGTCATTAGTTGAAACATATTATACATTTACATTTCTGCAATTTAATTCTTAATTTTACTCTAAAAAGGTGCATAAAAATATGTGTTTTAAATGTATTAGAAGTTGAAAATGGCTTTGGTCTTAAAACGATGTAAACAGATATGCTTTATGCCTTCGTTTTAACTAATAATAAAGTTTAGAACACATGAACTTAAAGATCCTTAAATTAAAGATTGCTAAAGTGATGAAAATGCCCACTTTGTGGCTGCATATGCATTTTACGATTGAAATTATTGGATATAATTATTATATAATGTTGGATTATCAATTAATTAATTACTTGATTCAGTCTTTCTTCTCTTATTTGCAGAGTGAAAAGAAGTGTTTGATGGGAGTTCAAATAGGGAGAGATCAATTTGGGTATCATAAACATGTATCCTCTCTTCATCTTTCAGCAGAACTGTGACTGGACTTGAGGGACACTTCTTCATCATCTTCTTCCCTTTTCCTACTTTTCCTTCCATAATTCTATGGCATTTCATTATTTCATCCTGTAAATTTCATTCAACAATGGAAAATATCAGATAATTATACTATATATGTATGCAATTATACAATTAAAAAGTGAAATACAAACCTTTTGGTATTCATTGAAGAAGCCTTTAATATATTCAATTTGAGTGTCGGATTTTGATGGAAGCAAGTCTTGTAGACAGCACCATACAGCAGATACAGCAACTATACTTGGTTCATATTCCATCAATTTGTAATCTACATGTGTTTATTTACTCTTATTTATTCATTGATACAACGTACTCCCTCCGTTCAATTTATATAGAGAAAATTGACTGTTTGACTTCATACCGTTCAATTTATATAGAGAAAATTGACTGTTTGACTTCATATTTTAAGATCAATTGTATGACATTTTGCTATTAATAAATATGATGTGCTATTAGTGAATGATAACATTAAAATATAAAATCACACGTAAAAAAATTAACTTTCCCGACATAAATTGACAACAGCGGGAGTATATGCTTCATTGATTCATTACTATATAAATATGAATACTCTTTTAATAATAAATACCTAGTGTAGCTTCAAGAAGCAGCTGGTTGACTCGATCAACCAAATCATATTGAAGATGAATGTTCATCGTCAAAAGCTCTACAAAAGAATAAGCCGTTATAGAGCAAAGCCTCCATCCTAATACCTTCGATAGCATCACTTCCATCCGTTGGATTGTGATTGATTCAAACCAATGATCCAAATCATCCATCTTCATCAATTATATATATTAGTCACAATAAAAAAAATAATCATAAGAATAATAATGGTTAATACTAATCATAAATTCACCTGAATTTCATAAAAACTTGGAATACATGTCTCTGAAAGCTTGGATGCAACAGATAAACAAGCTACTGATACCAATTCCACCATCCTCCATCCCTTTTTTTATTAACAAAAAAAAAATCAATATCAGTTAATTAATATGCTTACTCCATTTTTTGCATAACAGAAAATTTCACTATTCATCCTCAGTTTTTCTTCTCTATTATTATCATCCGAGAGACAATAAAAATAGCAGACCAGCTCACATCCACTCCAATAAAAATGACATTTTTCCAATTTATACCAAAAGTACAGAACTTTGTATTTTATAGAAACACCCTCTTGCCCTGAAATCTATATTTCATAGAATCGGAGTCAGTAGTATAATTTGATTCGTATGAAGATCAAGGTTCAAGTCTGGATTCCTTACGTCAAATTGATTTATGTTTATGGATAGAAACCGGTCGAAAGAATTCAATGCATTGAAGAGGGTAGTGAAAGAGAGATTCAACCGACTGCGAGACTGAACAGAAAGAAAAAAAAAAAAGATAAAAACAAATTAATATAAAGAAATCAAATCATTATTTATCAAGTTAACTTGAAGAAGTTAAAGAAACCTTAATAAGCCATTGAATAGCTCTGAATCTTGCAACGAAGAGATTATTATTATTAGAGTGAAGATGGTGGAAGTATCCTTGTTGAGGCATGTAGGTCAACTCCTTTTCCAAGCAAGTAGCAAAAGCCTTCTCGAATTCTTCATTACTAGTAAGAAATGAAGAAGAGAAGTAGGTTTCCAAATTATTATTATTATTATTATTATTATTAATATGAAGAGGAGGAGTTGAAGGAGGAGGAGAAGAGACCCAGACTTCATCACAAAGCAAGAAAGAATCCATGGCTAGGTTTGGGTCTGATTATGGGCCTCTACTCAGCAAGTATATATACATTGGAGATTTCTCTGACATGAAAATCATGTAACCTTTGAGAATATACACGACGAAAAGGGTAAGCAAAAAGGGTCGTTGAAGGGATATTAAAAGAGCACGAGGATGCGTAAATGGGTTTTTTTTACTGCAGTAACCAATTGCGTGAACGCACGAGGATTTGCATATTACTATACCTCTACTGTACTGTACTTATTATTCTCTTATCAAACTGTGTGAATACAGCTGCACTGCTCACTCAACTAATCTATTCATTATTTCCAAATCTTCACTTCTACAATGGTTTTTTGCAAACGTAAATGGACTTCTTTATGTTTACTATTCACAGATGGAAATATTTTAAAGTTTGAGCCAAAATGTTTTCTTTTAAGTGTCTCTTGTTAGTTTATTATAATTCTACGGTTAATCCTATATAAGTTTGTATTTATTTTTGGTTTAATTAAAGAAAAAGCATAACAATTCCTTTTTGCTATTTATTTTGTTTTCAATAATAGGTATTAATCTGTTTGGAAACAACTTGTATTTCTTTATTGGCTAGCAATAATTAATTCAACAGTTGTAATTATTTTAGGTAATATTCATGATGCTGAGTGAACTCTATAATTTTGTGATTCATTCATAGATTTAAAAAAAAAATAAAATTAAAACAAAAAATAAATAAGACGGGCATAAATCACACCACAAAACTTTTTCCTTTAGTTTTGATGTTTGTGTTAATTAATTTAATCTTATTTTGCTTTTCTAGAAAAATGACAATTTTCTCCGTATATTTTAATATATTTAACAATTTTTTCTATTTTTTTTAAAAAAAAAATTATTTTCTCCTGTTTTAACTTCATGGAAAGATTTTGCGTTCCGGTTAAAAAGTCAGCAATTTAAGACAGTAATTTTCCCTTAAAAAATAGATCACTTTAATAATTTATTATTAAAATAGGTCAATTTTACAAATATTTTATTCTTTTATAAATTAAAAAAAATATAAAATATAATAAAAAGAAATCTGACGGAACCGATCGAGAAGACGCAAATAACAACAGAGATGTATATCGAGAATTCTTCAATTAACGCCATAAATAAAACCATCCAAAGTCCAATATAACCAATTAAGCTTAAAAAACATTGACCACATCATCAAGCGTCCATCTCAAAAACGAAGGCTCAAAGCCATAAATGCCAAGGACGACGGCGCCGCTGGCGTTAGCAATCTTCTTGACCATGTCAAACCGTCAGCAGGGGAACAATAATGTAAAATTTGTCATGAGATCATATCATCATAATAATACATCTCTGTTGTTATTTGCGTCGATCGATGGAGATAAAAATTCTCGATCGGTTCCGATTTCTATTGTATTTTATTTTTTAATTTATAAAATAATAAAATAATTGTAAAAGGAACCAATATTTACAATAAATTAATAAAATGATTCATTTTTTAATATAAAATTATTATTTTTCTAACGGAAAAACAAAATCATTATACAGAATTAAAATAGAGAGAATGGTTGGTTTCATAATTTTCTCCTCCGTTTATTTTAAGTTGAAAGTATAAACTATTTTTGATAAATTCATGGTAAAAAATAGTAGAAACTATTTATGGTAAGAACATTGATTAGCAGGTTTAGAAGCAAATTTTTCTAGTCCAGACATTTCTGTTACTATAAATCATCTACATCAGTTCTCTTGAAATTGTTTACAACAGAGTTAAAATTTATCGTTCTGTTATACGAAGAAGACAGCAAATTATTGAGATCCAAAAGCTGGAGAAAAAAATCCTCTACCATTTCTAGCCCATTCAATACTTCAATAGAGTTGGGCTTTTCTATTTGCTCTACTAATCTATCACTAAAACACAACTAAAAGTCTGGTATTGTTCTCTTCTACTTTTCACACGAATTACAAATTCAGTAAAAAAGTAAATTGAAGAACAATCTTCAAATAATAGACATATAACTTGATTAATTATAAAATATTAATGAATTTAGCAAGAAACAATATTGTGACACCATAAAGGAGTCTCGTTCATTCTGATCTAGCATACATAAACATAAACTTTCTAAATGTGAGAACCAGAAAGAAGCCTACCGTAGGACTCTATTTCAAATTCGGCTTCTGTACTTGCAAGGTCAAGAATTTGTTATAGTTTTCCTTCAATAATCAGTATTCTGTATAAGAAATACTTCCAAACTCCAAGAGTTTTATTCATCTTTGGGAACAAATTAATAAGCAATGAAAATTTTGTTAAACAATCAAACTAACTTGAATTCATCAAAAATATCCCCTACGATCAACTCTCCAAAATCAACAATATAAGCTTATAAAGGCGTTCAAATGCATGATTTAGACGCAAGTCTCAAGTTCTAGACCAATACATGTTGCTACTTGACTTTATCCTTCTTTCATTCCAAAATAGTAAACTAGAGAAACTTGATTTGCATGTACAAGCACAGGGTAACCTTCATCGAGGATACATATAAATAGGAAAAAATGGTCTCCAAACTTCAATATCTTAGATCCCATAATATAAAGTTCACATAGCTTACCGGGTATGATTGCTAAACATTTGAGATACGAATACATCATTCTTCACCAAGGAGATACCACATAATAAGGATCTGCATTTCATCAAGTTCTCTGCAGACTATTCCTCAAATGTTCACTTGATTTTATGACATGTGATCTTCTAGCCGAGAATTTCTAGTTGACAAGTCCACTTGGGACCATTCCTAATCCTGCTCCATTTTACTGCAACTCATAAGACGAAAAACTGAAGCCTGACCTTCCCTCATTTGTAGATTTCAATTCAAGCTTCTGAAATGGGCTGCAGTTTCATTTTTAACATATATTTTACCTATCAGTTTGTTTCATATGCAAAAAAAGTGAAATCATAACTATGAAGCTGAGATATCAATGACCAGTCAATTGGTTTTACGGACATCCATCAATCACTGAAGTTTCATATTCCAAACAAAAATGAGATGTTGTACAATTTAGCATTTTAAAAGAAAATAGTATAAGGTGATACCTGCTATTAGGATCATAGTAGAAGCCATTGATTGACCCATCAGTACAAGAGAAACAAACATAGTAAAATCCAGCTATGGTCAACCCACAGTCTGTTCCAACATTGACAAAGTATTGCTCTTTCCATCTCTGCATATGAAAAAATCACAGAAAGGACAGCAAAATAATTAAGATAGAAAGAAAAACATCTGTACGTTTCACCAACTAATGTATGCAAAGTTGTTAGAGTAGTAGATACTGGCCTAAATTGGTAAATGACATGTAAGATTATTAGATTCGTAGATACTACCACGAAATGGTAAAATTTATTGTAAGATTCTACCTTTTAAAAAGTCAATATAAACCCAAATGAGACAAAATGGAAGAAGTGTGACTTATAGCTCCAACACAAGAATACTTACTCCAACCACATCTAATAAACCTCTCTAGTCTACTGAATGCGACATAACATAACAGCAAACAAAGGAGGAAATGCAGAAAATTGAAGAAATCATGAGCATGTTAAGCAAATCCACAAGCAAATGACCAAAGCCTCAAAGAAACGTACAGATGCAACAGCCAAACAAAGGGAAAAAAAAAAGCCAAACAAAAAAAAAGAAAAGAAAAATAATGTACTTGAAATTGTAGTTGTTCTTCCTCACTCAATAAATTTCCTTTTTTTTTTTTGTGTGTGTTCTCTTTTCTTTTTCTTATTTTTTATATATCTAATGTTAGAGATATGAGAAACTAGAACTGGCTTGTCTTAAAAATAAAATTTTTAGGCTGAAAATAAATGCCAGCCCAACTTCTTGAGTTAAAATTTTAATATAGAGAGACAATAAATGATAAGACTATAGCGGCAATATCCATTCGTTTCAAGCTCCTACCCAATTCTTTTTCCAAGTTGGCAAATTAGCAGATTCAAACTTGTTTAATCATAGCACTTCTTAAGTTGACACATGATTCTAACAATCATGATGACGTGATTCAATATAGATTATTACCATAAATATGTGAGGGTAGTTACTCAAGTCCAAGGATCTGCCACCATCAGCCTCCACTTGTCGCTACAAAGCACAAAACGAATATGAATAAAAAGAAAATCTAGGATAAGGAAGATAGCTTCTGAGTTCTTACCGAGAAAGGAGAAAAAGATGGAAACTTAGTCCAATGCCTTATATCATCCTCTTGGCTGTCAAAAAAAAACCTCAAACTGTTTTAAAAGGGCTAACTGACGTTTCAAACTTATATAAGATAAGCAATCCACCAATTGACATAGAGTTCTTGTCCGCTATCACTATTATCTATACTCAATTCAAGCTTCAGAAACAAATGAGCAGAAGAAAGGCACGTACGATGCTTCCCATTTCCCAGTGAAGAAAGTATAATTCTTGCCATCAACGATTTCCCCTTCCCAGAAGGTTACCACCTGGAATGCATAACAAGTAAATAAAATAAATTTAAATGGAAGATCAATAAATGTTCGGTGCCAGTGGATAAATTGTCAGATTCCAGAAGAAATTTAAATGACATCTTACAAAACCCATTTAAAACATGACGATGTCCATGGATATTGCAATCCCACAGGAATCATGCTAACAAGTGAGTTCATCCTCAAAATGCATTTATAGGAAAAAAAACTTATGGTGAATAAAATCTCAATACAACAGCATTTCACATACAGACCTAAATAGGGAGATACACAGTGTTATTTGAATCTTATGATTCACTCCTAATCTTACAATTTATTTCAATTTATCATGCCTAAAGATACAAATCTTATTGTTTAAACGGCAATGAGCATGAAGGTTAAGGTTGCCACTCGAATTGACGGTTTGAGTCAATATTCGTGCCCACCATTCTCATATCCAACAAAACAACAGGAAAATCGTAAAGAAATAAGAGCAAGAGATATGGTTACATAAGAATATAAAATGATGGAAGCATGAATTTGGAAAATATAACAGATAAAATATGAAAGGAAACTAATGGCTTGATGATTTTAATTCTGATTTCGTGTTAAAATTTTAACTTAGTAGTTTGACATTTTGAACTTGGAAAACTATAAAATCCATAAAATTATCTTTCACTAGTAGAAAATGACAAAATGTGGAGTCGAAATTTGATGAAAATGAATGACATTCAATTGAACTTTTAGCATTTTTTCACTGAATTAATAGGAAATATATACATAGAAAAATACATATAATCACAATTGACTTGAAGAGTTTTGCTAAACTTACAATTTTCATTCTCAATTCTCAAAATAAGGATCGAGACTCTACATTTGAATTATGTTTCGAAAACTTTGTTACCATTAGGATAAAGATAATTAGTATGATAGGCATAATACCAGCAAGTCATGTTTCAATCACAATATGAATTAGTAAAATACACGCAAACTCTTAAGAGAAAGTCTGCTGTAATCCTCATTGTCAAACAATACAGGAAAGAAGAGGGTTACCGGTGTGTCAGCCATAGGAACGTTCAAAGCTTCCATAGTGCCACATAAGTAACCATGATCAAGGTCACAGCCTTGAATACGAACATTAACTCTCCAAGCTTCATCTTTTTGCAAACTGGAAACATTCTGGGTACCAGAAAATGCCTGCAACCAATATTATTCAAATCAATCAATCAGTCTTTGAAATCAAACAAAAATAAAAAACCATCGAGATTAATCAATAAAAAAGATAACGATTAGAAGATGAATAACCTGCCCAACACTCAAGAGAGTACAAAATGGAGGCGAGGTTTGTCCAGAATTTGCACCTAAGGTACACATTTATGTTAGGTCTCAAAAAAAACGACAATATATAAAATTTAAATTCAATCAAATCAGAAACGCTAAGAGGAAGGAAATTGAAATGAAATTTGAGGTGAAGAATAGAAGAATGGATTGAATAACCTGAGATGTGAGAAGGTGCGGAGGTCTCCACCACTCTCACCGGCATATCTTGTCGGAAGAGGTGGATTCTTCTTCAATATCTCCTGTTTCTTCTACTTCGACAGATTGTTTGCATACATAGCACACCACTACTGCCCCTTTCAAACATATATATATATATATATATATATATATATATATATATATATATATATATATATATAACTATTTTTTTTTTATAAAGATAAAACGCGGTTTTTCTGTGATGGTATAAAAAAATTGTATCTAACAAAAA